>JAQGAF010004666.1:0-13803 GCA_034687865.1 Kryphioiulus occultus
CTTAATTTGGGTTGATGGACTACACCCCCCTACCACATGGTATTAAATTACTGACAGTAGGGTACTGAGTTGAATTGTGTTGACTTTGCTACTTGGGTTATGTCATGGCTTTGGTAATTGTTGCGCATATTATGGCTGCCCCTCGACGAATTCCACTGCGAGCCTGTTCGCAGAAGCGCCGTGGTTGCTAACTGTTCGCAGCGCAGCACCGGGAGCTCATTGGCCAGCCGCTGATCTCACCTCCTCTTCCGCCAGTGACGTCATAGCCAGACGACCAATGGCGAGTCCTTTCTCAGATGATGCTGGCGCCCAATTAAGAAGGCCGTTGCTAGCAGCGCTGAGATCATTTTTCAAAATGGTGGAGCTGGGAGGCGGTGGCGGTGCCGGAATGCGGGAAAACTGTTACATCGAGGGCAGCAAAAACGGCTTCGACGGCTACCAGAATGGCGCAAGACATCGCAACGGACACGCCAGGGACAACGTGAGTCAACCTTTGACCTTTCACCTTTCTTGCGATCGGGGCCGAAAATCCCGAGGAGCGCGCCTTTACCTTCCCCTTCCCCTTTGAAAACGCGGGGGAAGCCCGGGAACGTTCCCCGACTTGGTCTGCTCTTTTTCCTCCTCTTCTTCATCCTGTTTTTCTTGCTCGTTTCGTCAAATCATTTGCTCAGAAATCTGACGCAATCTACCTTCAGCTTGCGTAAGTTAAGGGGAAGCGGGAAAGGGTGACAGAATTCACCTTATTTTTTGAATGGTCTATGGAATGCCCTGGGGACTGGCCAGCCCGCATTCCTGGCCCCCCTGGGCGCAGGCCCCACACCAGGATGACCAAGTGATGGTCGTTGGGTCCTTATGGGCTTTGACAGCGTTCGCCACCTTGACCTCTGACCCGGGCCACGCCCAGACGCGGGCGACCCCATGTGCACCAGCCCAAGTGAGGCGAACTCGCTTGTGTTCATCACCTATTTTTGGGACGTGACCTCACTGACCTGGGCGTCTTTTATCAGCTAAGAGCATAATAAGTATAAGGGCTTTGTATAAATGATAGTTTAGATAACCTAGGGTTAGTAACACCTTTTTACAGGGTTCCCAGTGTCTGTAAAGTCAGGGAATGTCAGGGAAATGAAAAAGTGTCAGGGAATGTCAGGGAAATGAAAAAGTGTCAGAGAATGTCAGGGAAATGAAAAAGTGTAAGGGAATGTCAGGGAAATGAAAAAGTGTCAGAATTTGAGTGAAATTTAGAGAGTTTGACACAGTCAGTTGATTAGCCATCACCTTTTTGGGACGTGACCTGGGCGTCAGTTACCTTTGTGTAAATGAAAGTTTAGATAACCTAGCTTTAGTAGCATCTCAGTCTGGAAAGTCAGGGAATGTCATGGAAATGAAAAGGGTCATTCAATGTGAGTAAACTGAGATAGTTTGCATAAGTCAGTTGATTAGTCATCATCTTTTATAAAAATTTGGCATAAAATCCATAATTTTTTTTAAAGCTCATGTAAAATGTCAGGGAAATGGAGTGGGAACACTGGTTTACTATAGCAATGTTTGACCAAGGTTAGTAAACCTGTAGATAACCTGGAAATCCATGAAAGGTTCAACTTACTTGAGCTAGTAACCTAGTTTTGAAACTGTTTTTTTATTTAACCTAAGACGTGCTTTGAATTTGACATTGAAACTGTCATGAAATGGATCGGATCTTGGTAATGTCACACGGTTCGTTGTTTGGTAAACAATGTGTGTGAAGTCCATAAATAACATGGCTTCATCTGACTCACCCTCTATTTTTATTACAAACCTTAGGTAACCCTGCCTGTTAGCTGGGTTAACTTTTCTTCATGGTTACAGTAACTGCTAACTTACTGTTGCGCAATGTTTTCTCTTAGGTACATGTAACCAAAGGTTTACCTTGGGGTTTTGGTTAACTGGAGGTTAGATAGCATGGGGTTTCCTTTAACCACAAAGTAATCAAAGTTCAACCAGTATGTGCTATTGATTGTTAAAAATAAGGCGTCAAGAGGACTTAATTTTTTGTCGGACAGCCTTCAATAATGTGTATTTGAGTAGTTGTTAAAACGAAATGCATTCTGGGTCCAGCACGCGCTCTGAAATACCAGACGCATGTACGTTTCGAAAGTATGCCTGTTTTATAAGGGCAACATCGCGGTATCAAATGTATTTTGTTGCGTGTAAGGTTAGAAGTTTATGGGAAAGGAGTGATTCATCGATCCATAAACTTTCAATACAATAACACGTTCCTAGAAATAAAGTTGTTACCGAATTTCAGCCCTGTAGGACGTGGGTAAGTCGGTTAAAAATGATGTAAAAAAGTTGAAAACAGGCAGATGAAACATCAAGTGTATACAGACGCTAATACTGAGAAAACACCAGTTTCAGTCTGTTTTGAGCTATGTTTACTGCGTACTTTCCGACATGTGCCTATTACAGACCTGAGCAATGAACTGATATCTAGAAAATTGCTCACCTTGATAAAATGCCAGATTCCACCAGGTGATGTCACAAGGTGGGCCTTGCCGGGGAGGTCATGTGTTTGTTAGGAAAATATCGGATTTCGCACTAAGTGCTTGCAAATTTCAAAATCACAATGATGTGTGCTTGTTGCAGAACTGATGTGTCACCCCTTAACCATTCAGAGTATGAAGGCTGTTAATTCAATGGTGACAATGCATTCTTTGGTGGCATATCTGTCCAACGTATGTTCAACAGGGCAAGACGTTCGAATCACCCATGCCCTATTGCAGTAAAGGACCCCCTGTGGGCAACCTGGTGACTCTTTAGTGAGTCTTTAAAACTGTCGATGAAGGATTATCAAGTGGAAACTTATGTTGAGCCTGTATTTGGGGTAGGCCCTACAGTTGTTACAAACTTACAGTGACAGGAAAACTGAAAAGTTTGATTTATTATAATGTCCTGTTTTAATTCCGAGTGAGGTATTAGTTGTCTGGAAGGATTCTTGGAGGAATCTTTACGAGTGACGTCTGAGTCTCATATTGTCAATAATGATCCCTGGATAAATGTGACTGAAGGTTCTGAAACGAATCTTGTAAAGAAGAAATCATGCAGGAATCTTGGTGGTAAGGATCCCTCAACAGAAGTCATGGGACGAATCTTGTCAGCAATGATCCTGGAACTAATTCTGTTGAAAGAGTCCTGGGATGAATCCTATCAAGAACAGTCACATGCGAAGCTTTTCTGGGGGGATCCTGAGTCCAATCCCATCCAGAAGGGTCATGAAGCAAATCCTGTGCAAGGCTCCCAAGTCCCAGAACTGATTCTATCAAGAAGAATCATGTGACAAACGATATGGAGAAGAGTCTTGGACAGACAACATCAAGAATAGCCATGGGACAGATAATATCAAGAATAGTCATGGGATAGACAATATCAAGAATAGCCACGGGAGGATCCCGAGGTGAATCTCATCGAGGTGGGTCATGGGACAAATCCTATACACGAGTGTCCCAGATTCTATCGAGAAGCGTCATGGAAGGAATTCTATCAGAAGAAGCATTAGGCAAATTATGTTGACAAGGATCCCAGAATTGATTCTGTTAAAATGAGTCATGGACAAATCCTATCTAGAAGGATCACAGGCGAAGCTCTCTGAGGAGGATCCTGATTCCTGAAACCAATCTCATCCAGAATGTTCATGGGGCAAATCCTGTTGACAAGGATCCCAGAATTGAATCTGTTGAAACGAGTCTTGGGAAGAATTCTACCAAGAAGGGTCATGGGATCAAATACCGCTTAGAAGGATTATGGGCGAAGTTTTTTGAGGATCCCAAGACGAATCTCCTCCAGAAGTGTCATGGGGAAAATCTTGTTGACAAGACATACCCCTTTGAATGACATCAACATGGGATGATGAGACATACCCATTCGAAAAGGGTCATGGGACAAATGACATCAACAGGGATCCCAGCACTGATTCTATCGAGAAGTGTCATGGATGATGTGACACACTCATTCGAAAAGGGTCATGGGACAAATGACATCAACAGGGATCCCAGAACTGATACTGTCGAGAAGTGTCATGGGATGATGAGACATACCCATTCGAAAAAGGTCACGGGACAAATGACATCAACAAGGATCCCAGAATTGATTCTGTCAAGAAGTGTCATGGGATGATGAGGCGAACCCATTCGAAAAGGATCATGGGACAAACAAGTATCCCAGAACGAATCCCATCCAGCAAGATCTGTTAGTCTCACACACAAGAAGTTTGGACGAATTTGCCTTCCGAGCTCTTCTGGGCTAACGTTGGCAGCTCGGCAGTTCCTATGCCAACGGCATTCCAGAGCTTGGCACGTGACCCTGGGCGGGGACCCCGGAATGCCAGCCGGGGTCCACCACCCCCGCTAACAAGTTGGTTGAGGGCACCCTGTTGGATGTGCATTTAGGTCACTCGGCAGAAATCGATCGCCCCATGCAGCCGTTTTTGCGAGCGCAATTGATTGCGCTTAACCGCGGTTCGGATAATGACTCCGTCACCTGGATTTATTGGGTCCGTTACCGCTGGCGACAGTTTGTGGACGTAAGGGTAATAAGCACCTGCGCAAAACGCCCAAACGCTAATTTAGTTAAAAATAACGAGGAATGCTGCATGGGGTCGGGCATTTTTCTAGCGTGTGGCAACTTGCTTTCTTCCAATTTGAAAGATTGAAAACATGAGGGTTGTAAAGTCGTTAAAGTCTCTCTGAAGTCATTAAAGCCTCAATTAAGTCATTGCGTGGCGCCCCAGTACATGTACTGAAATCGTTGGGGCCCCTGTATGACGTCGTTGGAGTCCCTGCTGACGTCATTGGAGTCCCAGTGAAGTCGTAAAAATCCAACTGAAGTAGTAAAAAACCGTTGAAGTCCCAGTAGCCTATTTAAGTCGTTGGAGACGGAGTAGCCTACTTAAGTCGTTGGAGTCAGAGTAGCCTACTTAAGTCGTTGGAGTCAGAGTAGCCTACTTAAGTCGTTGGAGTCAGAGTAGCCTACAATCTGAGTTGATCAACTACTCTTAAGTTGTTCGAACTGAAGCGCTTGAAGGCCAAAACGTCCATAATCGCACGCGCACGAATTTTACATATGAAACGAATCGTGTTCCATTCCTCTTTCCCTTTCCATTTAAGCGAATTTCGTAAAAACAGCACATATAACTTTGCTCGATGCCATCTTTAACTGTAAGTTGATTACATTTTTGTATTACACCCCCTACCACATGGTATTAAATTACTGACAGTAGGGTACTGAGTTGAATTGAAATTAAATTGTTGAACAATCTGAACACAAATTTAACAATTCACATACAACTTTTGTTGCTCAATAATAGTTGACCGACCAAAGTTGACACGTGAGAACGTGACTTTAGTCCCACTGCAGTCAAGCTTAAGTCCTGGAAGTCAGCAAACGTTCAGGGCTGTCTGAATCCCAGCGCCATCTATGATGCTTTCTGGGCAACCGAATTCAGAAAGTTGTCTTTTGCAGTTGCAACCAAATTGTATGCACCTTCCTTAGTGACCTTATGGTTGCGAGGAAAATGCGACGTTGGCCCACATTACTGATTCCAGGGACGAATTTGGCTGATCCTTCCATGCTGGATAAAGGCTGGGCGGAAGGTCAGGGAGAGGTCAAGGCACCCTCCACGACGGGGGGTGTTGTTGATGATCCCGTAATTCACTTCGGTGTGAATTGCACGTGGGCAGGGCGCCGACGGCTCATCAAAAAAACAAGTCGACCTTCGAAAATATGTTACCCACGTAGCGATTAATGCGGTTCGTGTTATCCAATAAAAAATGGCAAGTTTTGGCACCTTCATAATTGCGGGTCCCTTAGATCTCCCTAATTATTACAAAATTTCACCTGTATTTTGCTGTAAAGATGTAACCAAATCAATTAGGACATAAAGTAGCCACCTGCCGTCAGTTTTATGCAGGGCTGGGAGAGTAGATAGAAATGGGGAATTTGATTACATTTTTACATGTTGGATACAAATGGGGAATTTGGATACATTTTTATACGTTGTATACAAATGGGGAATTTGGATACATTTTTATATGTTGGATAGAAATGGAGAATTTGGATACATATTTATGTTGGATAGAAATGGGGAATTTGGATACATTTTTATACAGGGTTCTTACCGTCAAGGAAAATCAGGGAAACTCCGGGAAATGTGGGCATTTTGCTCAAAAAGTCAGGGAAGACTTTTAAAATAATTTTAATTTCAATTTTTTGTCTGGAAATGGTTCTCTTAAATTTTAATTTGCAGGCATTGCTCTCTTGTGGTGATACATTTTGTATAAAAATCAGCATATTAACACCCATATAATTTATTTTTAGAAAAGCAGGCCCCCTGACTTCCATCATTTGTGGTCTATTTTTTGTAAACATTTTGCCTATGACTTTTTCAATTCTAAAATATACGCGGGGTCGCGGCGAAAGAAAATGCGATTTTTTTTTCAAAATTATTAGATGAACATTTTGAAAAAAATCAGATGTTTCCATGTGAAAAAATTGAAAAATGTTAGATACTTATACTTGAATGGGCAAAGTATTGAAAATACATGTGATATTTTTTATTTGATAAGTCAGGGAAATTGATCAGATTTGGTCAAGGAAAGTCAGGGAAATTGAGTTCTAAATTTTGGTATGAACCCTGTTAGGTGTATGTTGGATTTCCTATTGCCCTACTTTTGCTGGTACGATTTGCATATGATCTGACTTAAGCTGAGTAACGCGACTTTAATTATGGGTGCAGATACTTATACAGTTGACTAATAAGATCCTAATTGAAACAACATTTCAGACGTGGCAAAATCGGCGTTCATATACTCTATTATGCTTCTGCGACTAATATGTTTTACTCCTAATTCTGAGTAAATTAGAGTAACGTAAGGTTTCTGAGTACTCCATAATAACTGCACAAGTGCACTAATACTGTTTTAATTCAAAGAACATTTCATCAGAGTAATCATCTTGTATCATGACGTAAGAACACCTTAGAGTAAAATTTAGAGAATTATAGTGGCAGGCCTAGAGTAAGACACTCCATCATTGAAGCTGCTGGGTAACGTCTTTATTCAAGTACACGAGTAAAGTAAAGTTCGAAACATGCAATAATTCGTTTCCAAAAAGATTGAACAGTTAGACAATGTGATTTTTTTCTATCATTAGTAAGATGGTTCGTTAAGAGTTGATAAATTCGGATACCAAAGTGAATATTGAGGATACGTTTTGTATAAAAATCAGTCTTTTGGTGGGTACAAATCAGTCTTTTGGTGGATACAAATAAGTCTTTTGGTTGATACATTTAGGATACAAATCAGTCTTTTGGTGGGTATATTTTTGGATACAATTATTATTAGACCCACTACCAGCCCATGTTTTATGGTTTTATGGTAAAGTCAAGGAAGTTGAAAATGGCATAGTCTACCTGGAAAACTCGAGGAATTCTGAATTGAAACTTGGAATTTCTCAATAGCAATTGACGGGCTTCCGGTCCAGCCGAGCGTGACCGGAAGTCCATTGGCTGACATACCAACATGTGCAAAATTCGTCTTGGTCCATTCGAAGGGGGAGGGGTCACGTGAACTAGGTCACGCATGTCCAAGCATTGTGAGATACAAGTCACGAGCATGAGTTTCGTACCTGCTGCATAAATTGTCACATGGGAAAGCTGATCCCCAGGTCACGGGGCAAGACGGTCTCCCCAGTGACCCGTTTTGTGACGTCAGTGACCTAGTGACGTCGCTGGAGGTCGCTGAACTCCTGGTGACGTCATCGCTTCTGGTACCGTTGTGATCATGGATTCTGGAAGATGACGCAAATTGTCATCGAGACTGTTTAATTGGGAACACATGTGCTTATTGCAGGCATGTGGCCAGTGTGAAAAATGTGAAAAATTGGATAAAGATGAGAATTTTTGTGCGATTCATTGGAAATGAATATCACAAGAAATCCAGCTTAAAAATGAGGAATTCCCCTCCATTCAGGTTCTTAATTTCATAAAAGACGTACTAAAATTGGATTATTTTTATCGTTTTTTTTTAAATTGCCAATGTCTTAAAAAATTATTTCCTTGAAAATATACTTGAAATCCATTTTTTGGTCGAATTAAAAAAAATTGCCTATGGCGTTCTCTTAAACATTAATATTAAATTTTACACCATACAATTTTTTCAAAAATGCAAGCTGAAATCCACTATTTGTGGTCTATTTTGTAAAAAAAAATACCTGTGGCGTTCTCAATATTGTAGGTGGGTCGCGTCCTGCAGTTTGAGATGGACTGTTATAGCTCTTGAAATAGCTATTGTTTCAAAAATATTGGGTAAAAATGTGAAAAAAAATCAGATATTTTCATGTGAAAAATGTGAACAAAAACCAGATAAATGTATGTGAAAACGTGTGAAAAATATTAGATTATGGTATGTGAAAAAATGTAAAAAAAAAGAATTGTATACCAACTGGCCACATGCCTGTAATTGGCAGTCGAACAAGTTTGGGAACAGATCGACTCACTGCTAGCAGAAAGTTGTTCAAGTCGTAAGCCACACCCCTTCACCACAGATTCTCCAATGGCGAGTTTGTGATCACGTCGAACGACGACGGGTACTGTCGCCTAGCAATGTTTCTGGAAAACGGTCTAAAACGTCGATAAACAGGTTTTATCGTTTTTCGTTTTTCAGTCGAGCAGCTTGATTGACCGCTGCTACGCCTTGACCCGCCCGGGAATTGACATGAAAATGACATGTTGCGAGTCGTACGTTTGCTTCCAGGAGCAAGGATTTTTTTTTGGCTCGCCCCATGATTGAAGTCACTGCCTGGGAAAACATCGATCGCCTCTAAACATTGAAATGTGTAGGTTTGCAAGTGGCAGGGATATCCAGGTTTTGACGGCACTTCGGAATGTGCCCTGCTCCGCCGTAGACGCGGCAGGAAAGTGGGCTTCTCCGGACGGCTCGTAGGCTGGCAGTGATTGCCAGGCTTTAAGGGGCAGCTAAATAAATTACGTGTTTAGGTTAGGTTACGCACAAAACAACGAAAAGTGAAGTTCGACAGCTACAACAGGTGTCTTTCGTGTACATGTAGGATATCCTACGGTATATGCCCTGCTCCAAATATGCACACAATATTTTTTGGCGGAATTTATTTTTCTCAGGGTCATAGAAAAGTCGTGAAGTTTCTACCAGGGTCCTGGAAATTTTGACTTTGATTGGTTCACAAAATAACAAATTAGGTTTAAATTCATCATACAGCATGGCATGTCTTCCAGTTTCGCAAGAATATTTGCCCAAGGCTTTTTTGGCCAACAATAATGCCAGCACTGGAAATCATTTCTGAAAATCATTATTTGGTGATGAAAAAGTATTGAAATTTGCATTACCAATTCCGATAGACACACTGTTTGTATGGTTTTAATTTTTTCTGTATTTACTTGTTTTGCCTGTTTTCTTTTGGATTTTTCTTTATTTCTGTTTATCCTAACCAATCCTGACATAAAACTAACCTAAAAATGTAATTTATTAATTTTGCCTGCCCTAACCGCAGGCAATCACTGCCAGCCTACGAGTCTTTAGGAGAAACCAACTTTCTCGTTGTATTTAGGGGGAGTTCGACAGCAACAGCATCAGGGGATATACCGTAGTATAGCCGACAGGTAGAGTTGAAATATACAGACACATTTGAAGCAGAGCATAATCCAGGTCTCCCCCCAACCTGGAAAACCTGGAAAACCTGAAATTGTCAGGGAAATTGGAAAGGCATGGAATGGTAAGAAAATCAACAAGTCAATAATGCATTTTACATAATTATTGGTTAACACAAAAGTCAAGATTTAACAAGCACTTCTGTGGAAGAAAGCAATAAGAAATGGTCAGTTTAAAAAACTAATCTAAATTGTAGTTGGAAGAAAAGATTACCAGGAGGATTGCAAGTCTTGGAAGGGGATGAACAACTCCCAATAACCACTTTCATGACAAAGAATAACTTACTAACTTGCAGCAATCAATATCTAGATGCCGTGCAGCTTGGAATGATTTGCACGCAATGTTTAATAAACACTCAATGGACACAGCTTGCAATAGCTCCTTGAAAGGGGCACAACTTATAGCAACTACTTGGTTTAAACGGTCTGCCCCCTGGCGTTGGTGATGGGCCCAATAGGTGCGAAAATAGGCCAACCTTAAAAATTCCATAAACAAACAAACAACTTGGTTTAAACTGTTTGTAGCAACCGCTTTAGAAAGGATGCATGGTAACTCAAGGCTCTTTGCAACTTTACAACCATTTATAAAAGGCAGAATAACTTGCACCAATCAATTGGAAGAGACGCGACAACTGATGATAGTGTGCACATAGGCACTTGAAGGTGACTGAATAAGTCGTAGCAACTACACTTGAGTGCAAAAAAAATCGACTCACCTGCATGAATCGAGTAAAAATGTGTTTTTCTCAGAACCCAAATGTCGGATTTAAAATCGAAAAAATGTGCTTTTGTAGATGATTTATTCTTCATTATAATTCGCCTAGTGTGAAAAGGATTTCTGCCGAGTTTCTCTGGAGCATAGTGTACATCTTGTGCGGCTGCTTCTGGTATAGTGGTCATTTGATCGAAAAACCGTTAATTAACAATATATCTGGATGTGTGTTCATTAAGCTCTGATAATCAAATTTCATTCAAAAGCACTTTTTTTATAGCCACAGGGGTACAAGAATGCATATGTCATAAATAATGCAAATTTGGGTTGATCTGAGTTGAACATTTTGCGCCTCAAATATGCATAAGGAATTGTATGCAATTAGGCGAATTATGGAGAGGAATAAATTGTCCACAAAACACATTTTTCCTATTTTAAATCGGACATTTGGTTTCTGAGAAAACCACATTTTTACTCGATTCATGCAGGTGAGTCGATTTTTTTGCCACTCGAGTGTATTTGGATTCAACTAAACCAATTCCATTACCCATTTCAACTTATAAGACGGGGTAAGTCGCCTCAACTACGGTGTGCTTCGGTATAGTCCCTGCTCCGGCACACAGTAGACTAGAAGAGAAAGTGGGCTTCTCCTAACAACTCATAAGCTGGCAGTGATTGCCTGGCAACCAGGCGCATGTAAATCAGAAATCACATTGCATAAATTCCGACGACATGTGCAGGTGTCATGTTTTTGTATATGTGTACATGTACTTGACAAGTAGAGTTGAAGTAGGACTATTTTGAGCACATATGGAGCAGGCGCACAACCACTAATATTGACTTGCAATACATACCCTATTCTGTCAGTGATAATGCCAATATTTCAATACTGCCAAGTTATGCAAAAATTGCATTGTCTTAAGTAGTCAGAATGGAACATACATCAGTGTTAATATCGGTATTTTCAGGTGGGAGGTCTGCCCCCTGGTGTTGGTGATACGCCCTAGTGTGCGAAAATAGGCCAACGTTATTAATCTCATGAACAAACAAACAAATATTCCTGCTCTTCAACCCATTCAGCCACCAAACCATAGTTGGGACCATTGCTACGTCCTGTTGTCAAAGGTCACAAGTCAGGGCCACCACAACTTCCGGAGGGGGCGAGGAAGGCACGTCCGCACCCTTCCTGGCGGCAGTCTTCAGGGTCAGGTCAAGTTTAATTTCCTCGCTTCACTTTTATTTCTACTTTGATGCGCTTTCTGGAATCCAGGACATGTATGCAATGATCCTGAACTCGACCATGCAGGGCGAAACCAATAAACCTAAACGTCCCTCACCCACACCCCCTCCAATTATCAGATGATATCGATCGGTTTTTGGCAACATAATGGGAACACGTGCAACGCCTTGTCAATTGTCTGGGAGCGTCACAATTAACAGTCCTGTTTTATTTTTTAAATTTTTTTTGTAATTTTTTTGGTCAGGGTTGACTCATGAATTATTTCCATCACGGCGTTTTGGAACGCGGAGGTGCTGCGTGCTCGCCGCTGGCCTAATTCACGGTTAGACTCAGTAGGCCGGTTTTGGAACGCTTTGGTATGCTGGAATGCAGAGTGGAAGGTGGAAAGTTTGGCTGGTGCACTTCTGGTAGCTGGGCACTGGTAGCTGGGAATGGTCGAGGCACCTTAGGTCTAACCCATGTTTCGGAACGTTCTGAAATGTTGAGTAGAATGGATGTTTGGTTGATTCGATTCTGTATTTTGTAACGTTCTGAAATGCTGAGTAGAATGGGTGTTTGGTTGATTCGCTTCTGTAATTTGGAACGTTCTGAAATGCTGAGCAGAATGGGTGTTTGGTTGATTCGCTTCTGTATTTTGGAACGTTCTGAAATGCTGAGTAGAATGGGTGTTTGGTTGATTCGCTTCTGTAATTTGGAACGTTCTGAAATGCTGAGTAGAATGGGTGTTTGGTTGATTCGCTTCTGTATTTTGGAATGTTCTGAAATACTGAGTAGAATGGGTGCCAGCCCTGTGTTTTGGAACGTTTGGAATGCTAAAGGGAATAGTAGGGAACCTTGCTTATACATTATACTTAATGTTTTGGAACGCTCTGAAAAACCGAAGATTACCGTTACTTTACTGGTTCACTTCTGTGGTACGGCTGTTATTTTTAAACGTTGGATTGCATAACGAATGGTCGTCCCGGGACACCTTGGCCATGTTCCGGAATGCCGATTAGAACGGTTGTTTGGCTGATTTACTTCTGGTTGCCCTGCACGCTCAACCCTGTTTTGGAACGTTTGGAATGCTGACCGGAATGGTCGGGACACCTTGCCCAAGTTTTGAAATGTTCTGGAATGCCGATGAGAACGGTCTGGCGATGAAACGTTAAAAGCGGAGCTCTCGGAGAACGCTTCGTTCATTTTATTCTCTTCAGGTTTTTGCAGCACGCCCCTGGTTATTATTCCTTGGTTTTAGAACGGTCTGGAATACTGTTTAGTTGCGATCACTGATGTGCTTTTGGAATGGTGGCAATTCAGACCCTAGATATGGAAATTGCAAGCCTCCAGCCGAAATACACGGTCTTAAGTTGTCAGTCTGTCTCACTTCTATACATGTTTGGCACGATGGAATGCTGATTAGAATGAAACCAAGTTTTTATTGTCTGGAACGATTAGACATTAAGACTGGTTTCAGGATTGGCTGCATATTGGGAAGGCCAGTACATCTCGAAGAGATGCATGAGCAATTGGCAAAATTCGTCCAGGTTCATTCAGCACAGATTCTTTTGGAACGTCCCAGATGCCTGTTGGAACGGTCAGTTCAATTCATCTCAATTCCCTACTGTCAGCAAATATATGACATGTGTCTGTGATGGGATTATCCCCTAGTGAGACTCCTGGACATTGCATAGATCATCCAGACCTTTTTGGAGATGTTGATCAGACTATTTTGGAACGTCCCGGATGCCGGTTAGAACGGTCAGTTCAATTCAACTCGGTTCCCTACTGTCAGCAAAGATATGGTGCGTGTCTGTGATGGAATTATTCCCTAGTGTACTCTTAGACCTTGCAGAGCTCATCCAGACCATTTTGGAGCTGTGGATCAGTTGATGACATGACCAAACCTGGTGATGGAAGGTACGCCACCATCTATCACCATCGAGGCACCAGCGCCATCTCTCGGGTATTTTGAGCAACTTCTACTTATGGTCTCTAAGAATCTAAGCTACACTTACGAGCAAAAAATTCGGGCCACCTGCATGTATTGACCAAAGCTGTGTTTTTTTCGGGAAAGTGTTATTTAGGGCCGGTCTTACCAACGCTGGTCGAAATCTGTGGTCAAGTGACCTGTGGTCAAACTCTGACCACAGTTTGACC
>JAQGAF010004667.1:0-13800 GCA_034687865.1 Kryphioiulus occultus
CTTGTGGCCCGACTTGTGTGCCATTTGTTGCTAACATTTGTCCGTGTAACTTATGAATGGTCAACGTTGGACCCTAGGTTCATAGATGAAACCTGTGCCTTTCAGTTTACTCTAACATAAGGTGGAGTTTGTTTACCCTGAGTTCAAAAACACACTGTATATAAATAATTAACACACATTTTCTTTAGGAAACAGGACATTTTGATTTTTTTTAACTGATCATTTTCATTTCTATTGTCTTCCAAAGAATTACTCATAGTTTCTTGACTTTTGTGTCAACATTAACTAGCTGTTTAAAATGCATCATTGATTTGTTGAAATTCCTTGACTTTTCCAATTTAATAAAAATACCCGTATCTGTGGCAAGTGTTTCCGTTGCTTTGGCCATCTACATGTTCTGTATGTACTGTATAATCTTGTATATGACGATCAAGAGGGGGTGGGAGGTACTGTCCAATTCGGACGAAATTAGATCAGAGGGGGAGGTCAAAAAGTTGTTGGACGTCGTTTATGCACAGCCCGAAATTTATTGCATTTCTAGAATTTATCGCTGGGACCGGAAATGGAAAGAATGCCCATAAAATCGAACGACATTATTCCATTAATTCCGCAATAATCCGACATTGCAGGTATACATACAGTGTAGGGCAATTGGGACTAGTAATTAAATCGCACTATCTATTGTTGTAAGAATGCTGGATGCATCAGGCTCGAATATCCTGCTTTCTTTTCTCATTTGTGCAAATTGCATTCCACGATAGCGCTAAATGCGAGCATACCTTAAAAACAGCGTGGGTAATGAAGTCAATTTATAATTTGGTTTAAACAGCATTTGGGGAATGAATTTTGTCGCCAGAACCAATGCTAGGAACTTGCGGAACCTTTCAACCTTATACATTCATCCGAACATAAGAGCAAATTCTTTCATTTTTTAACTTCAAGGTTTGGCTTGCTCTTATTGCGAAAATTGCGCATGCCCTGACAGTATTTCGAGAAATTAGTGCTAGGTTTGGGGAGGTGCAATCAGACATCTCAAAAGTAATTAGATGACGCCCCATGGCGCATCGGCGATATCGGGTTGTTGATTAAATCAGCCTCGTTGTTAATTCCATTAGGAGGAAAAGGTTTCCTAATTAATTCGAAAAATCCATATTTTAATAGAAAAGTTGAATAATGGCCAGAGCAGCAAGAATTGCCCTCATAGCGCGCTTGGGCCACAACACGACATCAGGAATTATGAAGGTTATCTACAGTGTCATGTACTTGTACTGTCTGACATTTGCATGTCCACAGCAAATACCTCGGTGAATTTCTGTAATTATCTTAGCTTGGAAATCCGTGCAGCGCAGCAGCTTGCTAATCCCACACGCACTCAAAGTCGCCCATGCCATGAATTATGAGCAGCACTTGTCAGTGAACTTGAAATATAGTCGAATTGCTAATGCACTGTCTACTGCATGGCCATCATCTGCTTAACTTGGTGCAAATCAAAATTGCATCTCTTCGAAAGGCTTTGAAAGGCTCGAAAAAAATTCTCTTTACATAAATGTCTAATGTACAATGAGGTAATTAATAATAAATAAGTTGTTTTGCTCTCCGTTGTTTGGTTTATGCGTTATCAAATTTGACTAGTCTATCCAATTTGGCTACATGTAATTGGACACGTGGAAGTCAGGTTGAAGGTTTATTTTTAAAAGATAAGACATTATGTCCCGCCTCTAATAAGCTTAGAAGAATGAAGGGGCAAGTTATTATGAAAGGATGCGAAGTTTACAAAGATTTGAAGTTGTACCGTATGCACATGTATGTACTGTATACATAATGCTGATACATGTACATGTACATGCATGTCGTTATAAAAGTTGGAATTACTTGAAAGTTGAACTTCACTTGGTTGCAAAACAAAATAAGCTTATTTAAATTGTCAAAAGTTAAAGAACGGATAAGTTTCGGTATATAATGCTTACTACAAATGTATACAACATATTTATATTTCACATCTACTTGTCTATTATACAAGCTTGTAAATCAATTCATTTTATTTTTTATTTTTATTACCATTTAATAAATGTAATGCAATTTATGCTTCAGCTGCCCCTAACAGCCAGGCAATCACTGCCAGCCTACGAGCCGTTAGGAGAAGCCAACTGCCTCATCGTGTCTACGCTGGAGCATGGACTACACCAAAGTACGCCCACCAAAGTTTACGTACATATAATTTGGATAGCCTTGACATGGATTAAAGTATACGGTTTTAATTAAGTCCAACTTGTCAACATTGCGAAACTGAAAATAAGCTTATTCAAATACAAAAGTTAAATTTAAAAACTTGGATTCAGCAATTTTTTTTGCACTAATATTTAATAAAACCCCGGAGAGGCTGAAACTTAACAAAATAAGACCCTAAATAAATCAAAGAAACTTGACTATTTCTTTAGAAATTCATGTTCACATTTCATGTTTTGAACTTGCGGCTTTGTTAATTACTAGACAATTTACCTTAAGTGTATACATGTAGGTGTATGCTATAATCACGTATATAATCGACCACATTTTTACGTTACATTCTACCCACAGAAAGTAGGGTCATCGTCACTGATTACTTTTAAGTATTGTAAATAGAGGAGTAAAACTGTCTGCCAAAACCTGTGATAAAAGAATGCGTTAGGGAAGCTACCGCCATGGGCGAATTCAACATGCAGGCTGGATTTAATATCCCCCTCTCCCAAAATAGAAAACAGCTAAAACTTTATTGAACAATAAATGCGCTCGACTATCCCAAAACGGTATTTGTGGATAATCCCCCACAACACTAAGTCACTAACACGAACGTCTGCTTTGCGCCATAAAATCCACATTCTCTAAACCTTCATTCTATTCATATACTATAGATGCATTGTACATGTACAATGCACCCTCCTTTCGACAAAAGCAAATATTGTAGACAGTTGACCACTGGTCACTGCATCAACTATCCTTTTCTGACGTTTCCAATTTCCAGTGTATTCCAACCTGGGCCCTGGGGTGAAATTCATAATTCCTCGTTTGTAGAATGTAGGCGGTTACAAATGTCAAGCATCAAGGACAGCGCCGAGCAATTCTACCTATTACTTGTTCTGTCTGCCCACACTGTCCGCACTTTCCCCAAAGCGAAATTTTCAGTTTACTTTAGTGTGAATCAGTCTCACGCAATATTATTTTACATACAGCTATGTTAACTCCAATAATACTATGCTAACTTGAATAAAGCAAGCTTAAACGAATTTCAGTCACCTAGATCAAAAAGAGGTGGGTTTATATGACCCCACACAGCCATCTGGTGGTGAAATGTTGCAAAACACCCAGAATTCACTGCTTCATAACAAAGCTGCGTGGACCTTAGGGGTGTGGTCTGAGTTTACTAAAACCAGATACAGCAGAAAATAAGCTAAAGTGCACCAAAGAGGCACAGGAGCACACATACACTACATGTACATTATGAGAGCTACAGTAGACCCTCTGTAAGTTGACCACCCAAGGGACTGTCGCAAACTGGTCAACATATGGAACGAGGCTTATATTGACACTGGATTTTAATTCCGTGAACTGCATGTAGATGCATTTTACAGTAATCATTCATCATTTATGAATAATCTTATTAAAATGTTCATAATAAAGTACAGTACCAGTACAGTGCAGTAGGGGTTCAAAATGAACTCTTGTATCTCTATTGAGACAGTTACTGTTCAGGGGTGTACAGTATAAGTTTTGCAAAGCAGCCAATAAATTTAATCATTAATGACTTTACACGTTGAGACCATGCTGATCAACATAAAGAAAGCAAATTACCTGTTGTGTGTCATAGTCCAAGTGGTCAACATCCAACATACAAAGATGCAGGTGGTCAACATGCAGAGGTCACCTAGCTTCCATTGAGTTAATGTGGCGACCGTCCGATCTGTTAAAATGTGGTCAACTTCGGAGGTTGTACTGTATTAGTAAAAACAGTCAATTTTCGCCCCTCGGGAGAATAGGGAGCTTCGCCGTATCTGGTTTTAGAGTTACCACCAACATAGTAAACAGGAAGTCGACTTATTTCAAGTTACTGTAACTTGGTTTGAGAGCCTTGAATCAAACCATCACATGCAGATTCTGAAAACAAGTTAAAGTAGATGAAGCAGATTTACTCACATGACTAAGAAAATTCATTTTGAGTAAACTCATCGAAGTCTGCATGTGAACGAGTTGACAGTAACAGTTTGTCTTGCACGAAAAGGATTCTGGGAAAAACTCCCACCCATCTGGCCAATGCCAACAAGCACACGGCGGTCTTTGTGTCCTTTGTTTGCGTGCTTTTCCGCCATTTGAAATGCAAATTTCGTTAAGGTCAGTGAAATTTGCGTTTAAACAGGGCATTGTTCCACTTCATTAGCCGGCGGTCGTCACTCGCTATGTGGCGTGACACTCGCCCATTACCGCCATCTGGCGTTCCATGGCACGTTGAGCTCATGTTCCATCTCCACCTTACCAAAGGCACATTTTTCATTTTTGGCCAGGCAGCATCGCCTCCTTTGATCCATCCATGATACACTTAATTCGTTGTTGTCACCGGGGCCCCTCGGCAGCTTCCCCTTCCGGAAAAAGCCCATAATGCACAACATGGCGGCAGATAAAGGACGCCCCCTTGGGAGCGCCGTGCAAACTATACACTACAGCTCCCCTCGCCTAATTAGTCTTTTCCTCTAATCTTCAGCGAGCAAAGCACTAAAATGCCCCCCATTAGAAATGAATGAACTATTTAAAGCAGCTCTCCAATTAATCATAACAGTTTCGGAAGATTTTAATAGAGAATAACGATAGCTACTTAACGGTACCATCCCAATGGATTGGGGATTAACGTGACAAATTCCACTAAAATTTCTGAAAAATTACAGTGGCACTTTTTTAGTGACTTGCAGGCAGGAATGCTTCATAGAGGGCGCTGGCAATTGCCAATTCGTGGTACATGTAGCATCCCAGTGGCCTATAGTGCATGGGCTACGTACCAGCTTAAGAGTGCTCAATTTCACTCTCCCTCGATTTCCTACTTTATATTACTTTAGGTTTCTTGTACAAGGATGTAAATTGTGTATTATCTATACCAATACTACAACATAAAAATACCTTTATACCTACTGGATACTAGAAATTAACTAATGTCATGCTAAAAAATTTCTAAGGGAAGTCTTATTAAGTGTAAATCGAAAGTCGCGCATTTATAAACGCACGTGCGATCATAGGTTTCATTAGAAGTTATAGTTGGCATATTAATACATTCCTATATCAAACTAGAGATGAGTTTCAAAAAGTCCACCAGAGGGCAGAGGGCAGAGTGAAATTGAGCACTTAATTAACCTCATACGAACTATAGATTATTCAGAGTCACATTCGTCGTTCATGACTATACATATACATGCTATCAAAAGTGAAACACCTCTTTGGTATCTGACTGGTGTTTCACAGGTGGCGCTACCAGCTATTCTAGCAATAAAGCCCATTGCCATTGGCAAATCAAAATTAATTAGAACGTAACCGTGATAATTAACCCAATCAACGTTCCACAAGTGCCAGAAGATTAAATGATCCTAACACAAACAAAGTGTTCACAAATCAATGAGAAGGATTTGCTTCAATGCAATGGATGGCGCTGTGCTATTGTAAGTGGTATAGGGGCTACAACAAAACTTTTGTGATTTCAATTTCGTTCTTCATTGCTTTGTGTTAAACAATGATGAAAATAAGTATACAAAATCCACCGCCAGCAGGCTGCACTTGTTTAAAGCCCGCAAATATGATTGGCGCAAACTTGCCAATTTTCGACTTGTCAAAACAGAATTACACGGACAATAGCCGATTTTTAAAATGTATTTTCTATTGTGAGCGGCTTATTTAATGGTCGGTAGTTTACTCTTGAATCGAACAATGGCAGCGAGTCATTTAGCAAGATTCTCGAGGTATACCAGCAGGGCGATTCGGTAAATACATGTACATTTATTTGCCAGCTTCTATGGACTCAAATTTTAAATCTCAGCTAATAAAACCCAGCCACCATTTTTATAGAATCCAGCTGCAAGATATGAAATGCAATTCTATCGACCCCCAGTCTGCAAACAGCATGCAACGCAAAGAATCCATAACAGACGAATGACAGGGAGTAAACTGCTCTAATTAGAGTCGATTAATCAAAAGTTCAGACAATTAAAGAAGCGAACACAAGGAAAGATCAATCGGCAGTAATAACCCATGAGGACGCTGATTATTATTAAGAACAATTCCAAGGATGGTGATTAGAGAGCCCAAGGGCCAGCAGCAGAACCATGTTTAGATGTCCAATTATCAGAAATTTCTAATTACACTACTGACTTTGCGGCAACCTTCCACCGCCCCAGTCGTACTAAAATCCAAATAAAAGACCAGTAAAGATGTCCAGGGGGAAATAACTTGATGATGTTATCATGGTAGCAAATCCTTATTGCTAGGAAACTATATGGCTGCTTGGCTTCAGACACTATCACTAATTTTAGGACCTGTTTGTAAATTAAGGTGCCTTCACATTGTCAAAACATGCCTTGAAAAACCTATGTTTTACAGGTTGTATGACGTCATAATTCTGCTTAAATGTATGTTGCATCTCTACTACTAAAACTAAGAAAATAGGCGTGATCGATTACAGTAAGTCCAGGCATCCTCAACTTTTGACAATCGTTTTACGATAATTTTATACAGTAGATTTATCCCAGAATGCATTTCGAACCACATATTAAGATGGCGAATCTCGATTTTTCTTGCACGCGTCTGTATAACAGTCAAGCATACGTCCCTATCTACTTTCCCTTTATGTTTTTCATGAAGGATCCTATTGGTTATTGGAGTATTGCTCCAAAGTCATATGAAATTGTTTTGCAAATGTGAATGGTGATACGTGCACGTTGTAGGATCCTATTGGCTATCCATATTGTTTTGCAAATTAGAATGCTGATACAAACATTGTAGGATCCTATTGGCTATTCATATTGTTTTGTAAATGTGAATGGTGATACAGACGTTGTAGGGTCCTATTGGCTATATATATTGTTTTGCAAATGTGAATGATTATGCACATGTTTCAAGCTCCTATTATGATATTGATCTGCAAATGTGAACGGTGATACATGTACACATGTTTAATTAATCCTTGTGCCCAAGATAGCTAAGTTTTACATGTTTCGACGATGTGAAGGCGCCTTTAAAATCGCAATATCCATAGACGCGGACAGATGGCGCACTGCTAACTCCACTGAAACTAAAATTTGTCATGCTTTTTTTAATTAAGATACCCAGAGCATGGACATGTTTATATTTTTTGTATGGCCTTCATGCATATTAAAATTGCAAAACGCAATAGCCAACAGTCGAAATTAAAATGTCAAGGCAAGCTCCTCCTAAACACATGTTTTCAGACGAAATCGGTCAAGCCAGCTTAAAACGGTTAAAATTGAAATATGCACAGACATTCTACATAGTAATTCTTGTGTTACTATGATTGTCGTAAAGATAAAAACCGTTCAAAGTTGGGTCCAACATGAAACAGTATAATTTTTGCATTAAATGCTGCATTTCTAACATGATACATGTACTAAGCACGATGCAAATTCAGAGCTGTCTAGTCCTACACCATGACCTCACCAACTGCATACATGGCATTTGTTGAACAGCTGTAGAACATGCTTATTTGCTTACATGACACGTATCAAACAGTCCTGCATGCACTTAATGGTACGTTTAACCACCGCAATCGTTTTTTGCAGCAGATGGTAAACGCATATAGACCACGATGTCGTGTTTTGTCTTTTTTACCCCTTTTTTCTCTTCGCTACTGCAATTTCGAAGAATGCCTTTTCTGTTACGTTAGAGCTAGGCAACGTGTAATTTGCAGAGAATTAACGACATTCACTTTCCAGCGTAAACTAGGTCATGCAATTTGTCCAAATTAACAATTAGTAACGAGCTAAAGTTCACATACCGCACGCTAATAAAATTCGTTACAAACTTAGTTTGTGAATAAATGCAAATAGCAAAGCTCTATCTTTCTCTCTCTGTTGTGGTTGTGTGAACCACTCTGACATATACAGTACATGTGGGTTGACGTCGGAATGTCCATATTCTGTACTTGTACACGTACCTTGATAAATCACTTTGCAAAGTCGATACAGTAAAACCAGTGAATCCATACTGTCTAAAGTAATATCCTCTAGGTGTCTATCCATACGTGCGACCCATGTTAAATCTAACAAACCTCCATAACTTGATATTCAATAATTTCGCGTTGGTTTCTTGGTCCCACACATTTTGCAAACAAATTCTACAGTTTGCAATGTACATGTAGAAAGTTCAAACGTGGTGGGGAAAACATCAAAGTGACTTCCTATAAACGCATCCAAACTAATATCAAGCACCGGTGCTATGGATATTAGTTTAGACAGGTTTGCAGTATTATCAATACAAATAAGGGGCTCTGAAGAAAACTGGTACAAGTGAGATACAGTGCAAGGTGCGCATATACATGTATATGTATCCTACTAATACCCCTGTACTGATACAGTACAATGCAAGGGGTTGGCAACTCTTCAAAATCGTGTACAGCTGAGTGCAGACTTCAATGACTTCAGAGAGACTTCAATGACTTCAGAGAGACTTCAATAACGACATAGTAGACCTCAACGACGCGACGTCATGGAAGTCGTATATAGTAGAATTTCTGAAGTTGGGACGTTCGAGTGTTATCTTCTGAGGGGTCACCAGGGGTGTAAACAAATTATGACACGTAGTGACAGAAGTGAGGAGGATCAGCCAAAATCAATGACGTCATCATTTAATTATGATGGACACCGTGACGGTAACGTTGCAGTTAAGGTGACGGTGCGGTTACCCTAATGGTGACAGCGCGGTTACCAGGTCCGTTACAGCGACGTTGCAGTTACCATGACGGTTATTGAGACAATGATGGTGCACGTGACGGTTATGGTGACGTTGACGGTGCGATTACCATGACGGGGGGATGGTGAGGATGCTGTTAGCATGATTATGGTGACGGGGCCGTTACCGTGACGTTTGCTGTTACTGTACAGTTTACTGTGTCGGTTACAACACGGTTATCATGACTTTAATGCGATTTCAATTAATGAGGGACTTCAACCAAAATGTACATCTCACTTCACAAGTTACCAACCCCTTGGTACATGTACGTAGGCGTCACTAAAGCATCAGTAGTAACAAGTAGTATCAGTAATAACAGTGATGACAGCTGTGGCAACTAAAATGTTCAGTAGTGATTTTGGATGCTCAAACTCAAACTTAATTGCATTTACTGAACATCTACATGTATGTGTCAATTATGAACACTACTAGATGCATACTAATGCCAGAACACTATAAACATGTGCAATAATACTAAATTTATACAAATGTACTGGTAATACCACTGATAACAGTAAATTTGTGTATCACTGCGGCGAATTATGTACTGATCTTTCCACTGCAGGGTTGGCAAAACAAGATGTGCAACTAGTTGTTCAAGAACCAATTCTGCAATCCAGAATTAATTCACGAGTCTGTATCACTTTCAGCAGTTGATGTTTCGTGCATCTTATTAGTCGGTTGTTCACCCTCGCTTCTGCTGCATACGAAATTTTGGTTGTCAGCCATTTGTCAGCCCCCTTATTTCGCTAATGGCGCTCCCCCAAACGTCCCTCGTTTCGTCTCTGGTCTATATCAAGAGACTTAATTGTAATTTATGGAGCGTGCATGGTGGAGAGATGAGGAGCAGCACGCGACCAACTTTACAGTTTCCATTTTGCAAAATGGGAAATGGAGGTGGCGCTGAAAGCTGCTTTGGATTGAGACCAGGGGGTCTCGAGGCCCCCTGAGCCAAGGGTTTTCCACGACCTTTTTTACTCTGCAGGGGGTCGGGTCAGACAATAGACACTGGGCTGAAACAGACGTTGCGTTGAACCAACAGGTGGCTCCCTGCTTTTGTACATCATCTTTCATATGCTGCAGGTTTCCCCCTCGAGCTCAAGTGTTGCCCTCTGGCGGGAGGAAACAACGTGTTTGATGATCTGCTGTCGCAAATGCAATTTGCAGTGTAATCGACTAGTGCAGAAGAGCACTAGATGAAGAGTTTGCATAATCAGTATTACAGCTGTATTTACAAACTTTCGAAGCTGCCATATGCATGTGTGTAATTGTTGTCAAATTGACCTTGTTCTTAACGTTTCGAAGTTTTTTCAAACTCCAGGAATTTTTTTTCGATTCCAAGATCACATTTTAATCTCACTGCAATCATCGAGCGAAACGAATGCTCAGGGCTAAATCTTGCACACACAAAAAATGAATGTAATTTTTACAGATGGCGCGCTATGTTGAAATACAGTGTGGGACTATTTAATGCATTTTCAGGTGTTATTATCATAAATAAACATTTCTAGAATTTTCGATTTTACATGACGTAACTACTTTTGATTTTCCGAGATTCTTAATCGATATACCATACATGTATACAATGCCACATTCTATTAGGCTGCCAAGCCAAATTTCTATATTGACATTCTGCATTTCATTTTTTTCCAATTTTCTCACCACACCAAACTAGGCCTAAATACTCGAAAATTGAATAGTGGGTAAATTTCGGTAATAACAATTAGTCGACCCTTTCATATATAGTATTTCAACTCTACGTGTACTTATCTAGTATACAAGACTGGTACCTGTACTTGCTGTCGGAATTTTCTTTTGCGTTTTTTCGTGTTTAAGCAACCTAATTTCCCAATTTAATTTCTGATTTCGCTGCCCACAACCATCAGGCAATCACTGCCAGCCTATTAGCTGTAAGGAGAAGACCACTTTTTCAGTGTCCATGCTGGAGCAGAGACATTACAGAAGTACACAATGTCTTCAAAGAAATTCAGCAGCTGCTACATATAGGTGGATTCAACATGACAACAGATGTAAGAACTCATTTTTGTTGTTCGTAGGCTAATTTTGAATCTTGATAGGTTCATTAGCTGCAATCATTAATCATTCTCGTGTAAAAAAGCGATTTTTTTTCAATCTTTTTGCAAGCTACTATAAAACGGTGTTTTAGATTACCATGTGCATGCAGTTATCGACCCAGTAACGCGGTTTATCCTTTCTGACCAAGTTGACCTTCCATAATGAATAATATTGCAAGTTAACAGTATAGACATTGTACATTAAAAACAACCACACACAAATTAAAGTGTCCAAAACAGTAATATTTGGAAAAAATATTAATATGGCTAATTTAAATTTCCCGCTTTTCAACAACAGGGTGTCAATGGGTGTCCATGACTTTTTCATGACTTCAAATTTTTGTTTAAATAACTAATAGAATATGGAGACAATCGAGTTTTAGGTCATCAATGAATAGTGATTTTCAGAAACATTACCAGGGTCATGAAACTTTTGCCTTTGATTGATTCATAAAATAACAGCATTTTTTCGTCCAATGATTAACCAAAGTTTTATTTTATGAACCAGATTTTTTTGCGAAATTGGATGAGAATGATGAATTTTAACTCAAATTTTTATTTTATGAAACAATCAAAGGTAAAAATTCCATGACCCTGATGAAAATATCATGACTTTTCCACAACCCAGATGTAAATTTTATTACATTTCCATGACCCTGATGTAAATTTCATGACTTTTCCGTGACCCTGATGTCAATTTCATGACTTCCACGACCCGAATTTCATTTCAAAAGTTTTCCACGACTTCCATGACCGGTAGACACCCTGAACAAGCATGTAAACCGTATTCAAACTGATGATTTGCTTTCCGATTAGATGTACAATGTAACATCTCTTGCCAGGAAATTTATTATCGTTACCAAGGAAATTCATTACATGTACACGTACAGTGATCCGCATTGACACAGAAATGGCGGGTCGCGACCAAACCTCGTCAACATGAAGAGCATCATCACCTCCAACAAACAAGACCACCCCAATCAATTCCCTTCACGAGGGAGGAAATGCCAATATTTGCGTCTCTCTGAAACCGTAGAAATGCCAAAACCACCCGCTGCAAATGCAACGTTTTCATGCGGGCGTTCTGGAGGTTTCAAATAACTTTTTTGGTCCCAACCAGTTCTATGTCCAAGACAAGTCCCCTCGCCATGCACTCAAGCATTCCCTTTCATCAGCCCATATTGACAAGTTCTGCATGGTTGAAAGCGGATCGACTGGCATGGCTATAGGCTGGCACAATTAGTGGCGTACGTGGTGATACCCAGCTATCGATTTGAATGAGGAATCGATAAGCACCAGCATCCATCGATTGCCGTCCTTAATCGGATTGAATAAGACCTAATGTGGCCTTTGTATTCTGGAGCAGGCCAGGCCAGGCGTAATTGGCTTTTCCAGCAGACAGACAGCGGAAACCAAGGTTAACAAACAGTGTATGTCAACTTGCCTCTTCAACCCACTTTGTTGTTCCAGCTTTAAATTCTGACTCAAGTCAGCATTTTTTTCTCGATAATTTCCTGGCATCATTAATTGCTACATTGGGGGTATTAGTTAGGCATTGCAGTGCGAAGAGACAACTACAGACTAGTGCTTAGGTCGATCTTACAGTAATGAGTAAGAGTTCTTGAATTACCCGAACATGGTGTCTACTTGATTTGGTATTGTAAATTCCGTGACTTACATGACTTAAAGAGCAATTTTTAGCATTAGTAGCATCTTCATAGTGTAGCCCAAAATCCCCTTGTTTTGGTCAAACAAAATGATACAAGGCCAATTTTTCAGGGCTGGGTTCCCACATAGAGACGAACTTTTCAACTTCCCGAACTTTTATAGATTTTCAAAAAAATTTCCATGACCACACTGAAAATGCAAAAATATGGCATAACCAATGAGTATGCTATAGGGTATTTAATGCTTATAATATAGAAACAGGGATACGTTAGAACAAATTTGCATAAGGAAACTGCAAATCTTGAACAGTTTTTGTTTTTAAATTGACAATTTCATTATTAATTTCTTCCACATAATTACTTGTCTCTTGACTGTTTGTGTTAATAACTAGAACTAACTTAAACACGTTACACTGACTGAGACTTCAACGTTTAGTTCAATCACACCAGTCACTTGCTATGCAAAATTTATGTTGATTAGCTGAATTTCCCTGACTTTTTCGAAATAAACACATTTTCCCTTGCAATTCCAGGTTTTCCCGATCTGGGGGAACAATGTGCTATTCCAGCTTCAGGTGCTGCAACAACATGATCAGTACGCTGACCTTGAGAAATGCTATTATCTCACTGGACAGCATCACGATTGTTTTCAAATTAGACGATTTTGTTTGAGCATCCTGTAATTTCCCTAATTAAGGTTTAAAGGTCGTCTAGGTATCTTAGCCCCCACTACGTGGCATCACTAATGATGGCAGATAGAATAGAATGACGGGATCCATCACAACTTTTTCATTACTTCCATGACCTGACTTCCATCTCATGACCTCAGTGTTCAGCAGACACCCTGTAACACTAGGGTTGGCTAGGTTAAAACCCTGTGGCAACAGGAAGTTCTGCTTGTCCCCGGAAGTAGCCCTTACGCCATGACGCTTTTGCGATCTACAGCAGTTTCCGATATGCAGAGAAACCCCTTCAAGGCTACAAATACTGTCTTGAATTGACATTAAAATTGCCCTTTCTTACATTACAGGGTGGATGACATTTATGGGCCATTTTTAATGCGTGTTTAATGGCGCTAAATCCAG
>JAQGAF010004668.1:0-13798 GCA_034687865.1 Kryphioiulus occultus
CTGGAGATCCTTGATCATCAAGGTGACGCTCTCGTCTCGCTGGAATTTCCCAGTGACAAACCTGGCAGCTCTACGTTGAACCATTTCTATTTCCTGCACTTGATCCACTCTGTACGGAATCCATATGGGGCAGCAATATTCAAGGAGGTGTCATAGCATCTAGGCTGGTTGGTAAGCTACACATTTGAATACTATATAAAAATTGGCTGTATGTTTCACACTACCTTCACATTTTACCTGACTTTACCTGACTTTTTTGGCTGCCTGACATTTCCTGACTTTGCAGGTCAGTGGCAACCCTGGCTTATAGAGGTGTCCCACTAGAGGAGTTTCACTGTACTTGCCAGTCAACCACACATACATGTATACTGTAGGATATCGAAGACGTTGTTCTCACAACTTTGTCACTTTCTCAAGGTTTTCGAGGCTCCTCCATTTCCGGGGTATTTGCCTGATTGCAGCTTATCTTCGTCTGCAAGGCCCATTAAGACACGATCAGTCAGAGCCCAAAACATGGCATACGTTTTATGCGTTAATTAAGCTCGGATTACTCGTCACTAAATTCGCGCCGTTCTACAACAAACAACGCTGTTTCTGAGAACTTTAATTACGCTCAGTTTCCCCATGACTTCGTCTCAATGGGTTGCCCAGCATGGGCCTGAGTCTCCTATGCAGAACAGACGGCCATTTTTAATTAAATAAACTCGACTGGCAATCACGTTTGCACCAGTGCTAATCGCATAGCGTGGCAAAGGTCTCGACGGTTGCCAAGTTCATTACCATGGATGGCTCGGCCAAAGTTCAATGAGTCTGCAAACCGAAAACAAGCCCTGTGACGGGTTTGAGGGCTCGTAAACGAGTCCATTTATCGATTTCACTGCCTGTCGTTTTGGTATCTGGAGTCGCATTCACTATTCAGGCAGTCGCTTTGTTTGATGTCGACCTAATGGGCCGTGGGAATACATTAGAACACAACTCCGAAACATGAATAAAATTTTAATGTAAATTCTGGATTCGAGGATGAGCTAAACGATATCTGCGAGCGACGAATATCTTTGTCAGATGTACTCAATGCACCACGTTGCAGAAAGTGCATGTAACATTATTTTTCAACACGAACATGTACTAGTGCTGAGGCAGCTTTTCATCAGTAACGTTAATGCACCATTTTTTTGAAAAATGGCGGAACGAAGAAACAAACAACATGACGATGCCAGCAAATGTAATGATTTTACATAAAAGAGACTCGCAGCAATACCACGTTATGCTACAAATGTAATGATTTTTCATAAGAGAGGCATGCAACAATACCTCGTTATGCTACAAGGAGGATTTTTCTGAAGATTTTTATGTGAATGTCAATTAGGATCGATTCCACTGAAGATTCAATTCCACGCTATGGCACCGTGAGATCCAATGGTGGAAACAGAAAGGTTTTTAGAAATTTGAGGAAATCAGAATTCTCCATAGATTTAGAAAACGTTGAAAAGTCTGTACTTCATTAATACCAACCATCCTCCTCCATTACACCGAAATAGGGCAACGTTGAATTAAAAAGTGACTGCCTTTATAGCAGTTTGCATGCAGTTCTGACACACCACAGTGTACCGCAGTGGAAAGCAATAAATCAAACGACTCTGGAATAAGAACTATAGAAATTGAATTGTGAATCAGAAGAGGAAGCTGAACACCATTTCCATGAAACGCCCTTGAGACTGTGTTAATTCCGGCCTACTATCTGCATGAAATCCCTCCATGCTAAATTATGTGCAGGGTTATACCAGCCAGAGCAGTTGGAGATTTCTCACATCCATCGAACATGAGATTGTTGAGCAATTGAAAGTGACATGTTGGCTAACAGCACCAAAGCTCCGTTTTCCAGTCAAATCAAACCGTTCCAGAAATGTAATTAGCACGCATAATTGAGTGCAATTAGTCATCCAACGCCCACATGACCTGACCGAATGACAAGAACTGGATTTGGCAGAAGCAGTCAGGTTACAGTGATCAAAACTGGCACCAATCAACATCTGACCTGAAACAAGTACTTCGAAATCCAACCTAAGTTCTAAAAAATGTTGTTTAATCTTCATAAAAATTGTTCAATTGCATACATGTACACGAGGCTTGTATACACGGGGCACTCCTTCCTGACTTTTCCAGGTTTTAAAACAAATTTCCCCGACCACCCTGATCAATGCCCTGATCAAAGGCATGCTATATTTGTTGCTTATTATCTACATTTAGAAACAGGAGATAGAACACAAATTTTCACAAGGAAACAGCCAATTAAAATAATTTTTTTTAATGTTTTTTACAGAATTGCTTGTCAACCCTAGTTAGCTATCATCTCTAACTAACCAATAACTACAGTACATGTAGCTATGAAAAATCTGTTATGAACGTGTTGGAAGTTCCTGACTTTTTCAAAGTAAATCAACTTGTCTTGACTTTTCCAGGTTTTCAAGGTTTGGGGAACCTTTACACATCTACATGCATCATGTGTAACCTTATATGAAAACCAAGATATGTATTTTAAAAATATCTAGTTTAAATAGTTTAATTGACATATCCAGTTTTCAAAGTAATGTCAGTTTACATATATATGAAATTGACACTATAGAGTTAAAAACTGGTCAAAATAGGTAACCAGCAGAAAATAATAACCTAAACTGCTCCTAATAAACACACTGCAACGTAATACATACCAGTTTCCGGGTATATGTAAACTTTAGTTTGCATTTATTATACTGGGGATGTAAAATTATTAATGGTCTTGTTATGTCATTTCAAAATATTTCAATCAACGAAAAACCAGTGCAAACGGGTTATGAATAGCCAAGGATACCTAACGGGTTATTAAATCTATTATTTACCATTACACAACATTGTTCAAATTAGCCATTACGCAGAAATTGCAAGTTTGGTCCCTATTTCACACATTAAAAGTGAACAAACACCGACAATTAATAAACAAAATAAACGCATCACTTTTCCATAAAAATAACGGCCATAATCGTAAACAATTTAATATCTGATATACGCCTGTGTCAATTTTTTCTCATAAATTTCAATCATTCACTTCATAATAAAAATTTTAAGGCTTCCTGGAATCAGGGCTGCATGACTAACTGGCATGAAATATTTCTCAGAACCATAACACATTAGTTTTTCAGAAGTTTCAGTGCAAGAACGATCTCGTAATTGGATGACTCCACAGTAGATTAGGCATTTCAGTTTTTTAAACTGGATCACTGCATTAGGCACCAGTATTTTTACCTTGCAGATAATTTCTGGAAGACCACCTTAACCAGCATCAACCAAGATCAGAAGAAGGCGTTTGAGCAAATGAATCGATCGTGAGCCTCGCCACCGCACTTAACCAGTTCCAGTCACTTTAACGGCTTCCCAAAAAAAGCGGAGCTACGACAAAACCTCGATTAGAATTTTATGGCCAATAACGAAATCCGTTTCAGAAGCCCTAACCAGGCAGAAGACAAAAACCTCAGTGGCATTTGGCGGGTGATGAATGTGGCATGACGCCGCTGCTCTTGCAAATTGGATTTTTACTTAAAAATCAACACCAGCGAAAACTAATTACTCGCTTCCGCGAATTAACTGCCACATTAGCTCAAATTAAAATGGCAGCAGGGACCATAAAGTACGCGGCGAGTAATGGACTCGGGCGCGGAGACTCCATGAATCAGCCATGGGGAGAGTAGGAAACGGTTGGCTGGCACCACTGCTGCGCCCCACAGCACTGCACGGTGCATGCACAACAGTAAACCCCAACTGGGAATTGAAAATAAGGGGGAAATGTACCAAGCCCGCAGGATGGCGCCACTGAAGCAATTCGTTGTTGGTTCTTGTGCAGCATATAAACAAGAATATTAGGGATGCTTAGCTAGCATGCAAGCCTCCTCCTCAAGGGGCTGGCAACTTTTGAAATCAGGTTTACATGGTGGTTGAAGTCTTTTTGGTTTGAAGTCTAATTTATATCGCACTGAAGTCAGGGTAACCGTGTTGTACCCGTCACCATAACCGTCACAGTAGATTGAACAGTAACCACAAGCGTCACGGTAAATGCACCGTCACCAATCACGTTAGCCACATCCGGACAATCATGGTAACGGCATCCTAACTGTCCCCAAAACCGTCACGGTAATCGCACTGTCAACGTCACAATAACCGATACATGCATCATCAACGTCACCATAACCGTCATGTGCACCACCAATGTGTCAATAACCGTCACTGCTCCGGTAACTGCTCTGCACCATCAGGGCAATCATAACTGCAACATTACCTTAACTGTCATGTAAATGCACCCTCACCCACCCCATAACCGTCACGGTAATCGCACCCTCACCGTCCTCATAACCGTCACGGTAATCGCACCGTCAATGTCACCATAACCGTCACGTGCACCACAAACATCTCAATAACCGTCATGGTAACTGCACCGTCACTGCAACGGTCTCGATAACCGTGCTGTCACCATCAGGGTAACAGAACCGTCACCTTAACTTCAACGTTACCGTCACGGTGTCCACCATAATTAAATCATAACCTCATTGTTTTTGGGCAATCCTCCTCACTTCTATCACTATGTGTCATAATTTGTTTACACCTCAGGTGACCCCACAGAAGATAACACTACAGAATTTCTACTGTATATGAATTCCATGACGTCATTAACATCTGCAGTATTACGACTTCATTTAAGTCATTGAAGTCTGCAGTCAAAACCCTTCCTTTTCATTTCAAAAAAGATGGTCAGATAAAGGCATTCTACTGATGCTGATGACAGCATTGACCAGAGATCAACCAATCTCAAAGGCCCTTTACCGATATTTTCAAAGAAGCAATACACACTGGTCTTTAATGACCAGATCGGTTGTTGCCTACTAACACAACGCATTTGACTGCCCTTTCATGTCGCAATTTGTAAATTGGAACACTTTGCCACAGTAAAGTGATTGGTTGAATTTACCCACGTGGCTGCCTTCAGTGAAGTCGACGACATCACTGCAAAGTGTTCACTGGGTCAAAGCTTGTTCAGCAGCGGTGCGGAGTTGATCGGTCACTTGACGCTAATTGACATTTGAAGTCCCAAGAAACGAAAATTTCCCATTTATCACAATTTGGATTTTGCCACGTCCAAAGTTCCAATTGCCTCCAGGTAGCCTCGAAGGGATTAGATTTCAGAAGTACAGTCAAGCTGCAATGAAAAATGGCCATGGAAAACTCCCAATGATATCCAATAGCATTTTAAGAACGAATATTTACATGTAAAACAATTTTAGTATTTACACGCTTTGATTTGAAAATAATTTTAATGCCTTAGTGTTTAAGTGCACATTAAAGAGCAGAAGAGTTCCATACTGTATTGCAAACCAGTTTTTTCTACCTTACTTGGAAGGTAGGTATAGACAAGAGAAAAACAAGAAACCTGGTATTACTGCACATTCTTGTCGACAAATTTTTTTGGTATTTTCTAATAATAAAACAAAAAAAAGTTTTCTACTCTATTTTTCTATTACGCAGCTTTATTGATATTGCTAGTTGCCCTTCGTTCATGTTGCGATACTGAACTAAATAAGAACAAAATAAAAATGGGTATTTATTTAATCGATCGAACATGGAGCGAAGAAAACAGTTTTTATCAACTGTTCTGTCAAGTATTCTTAAATTGCAGAACGGCATTTTAATAGACACGTGCAATAGCTTAAACTGTCGTTTCCTTCGTCAATATTTGCGCTATTTATTAAACACCTTGTATTCGTCATGAAGTGTGAAACAGTAATCTGCATCCCCCAAAGGTGCATCAAAAGCGTTATTCGTTCCTGTTGAAAGCTCCCAATCTGAAGCCTTTCGATAGGAAAATGCGAAGGAAAAAACAATTTATTTTTGTCTCCAATAAAAAGTGACAGTCCAATTAAGTTCTGTCACAGACATTAGATGCCAGCACTGTAAAGTGTCTTTCAGAGGCAGCAATCCAGAAACTGGGATCAACTGTTGTCATTGTCGATCGCTGGCAAACTTTTACAGAATTTGGGAAATGGCGGAGAATTCTCTCATTTTGTCAATAGATCTTTTCGATATACAGTGAAACTTCTCTTGTGGGACACCTCTATAAGTGTGCCACCCTTTCATGTGGAAGTTTTTCTTTGCATCAAACGTATGCCATAAGTTCACATTAGGGGTAACCCCTGTAAGTGTTGACACCCCCTAACTCGAAAGTGGTCCAGTGTATCATGTACCACCAATGAGGAAAACCCTCTTTAGTTGGTAGTTTTTTTGCCAAATTGGGAAACCATGGCCCTCTGAAATAGGGTTCTAGTATGCATGGGCACACAAATGGGTTCTCCCAGGGTGTGCCTAAGTTGACCCCATCCATTGGGTCATAAGTGGACTGAAGCGCCTTTGTCCCCTAACTTGATAAGAAAACCATGTGAATTCGGTGATAATTTAAGCTGACTAAATTGCTTTTTCAGTAGTTAACATGCATTTCCCACCCCCGTGGAGAGATTCACTCAAAGACATAGAAAATTCTGTTTTCAGACAAATTGAAACTGATGATATGCAGTATACACTGTACGATATTTGTCAAAAACTTGGGAGACTAACTGGGACACCTCGCTAACTGGGACACTTTCAGAATGCACCATAGGTGACCACATAGAAAGGTTTTGATGTATTTGAAAAATAAATTCAAATTCTTCATTTTAATTATAAGTTAAAATCACAACAGAATTTGGTCCACATAAATCTCCTCATTTATCCACACAATAACGAAAAAGCACTGTTATCAACCAAAATATAAATATTAAAATATCCATAAAACCCAATGATGAATTACAGCGCTGTCAGAATTCAAATAAACGTTTCGAGAAAAACTCAATATTTTTCTGGAGGAAATTAAAAACGGTTCATGTTATATGTATGAGCATCGCCATTGGGTAAAAATATGATTCCAGCGAGCAATTTCAGCATAAGCCACAGCGTCACGCATGATTTATGAATAAATAATAACGTGCATCTAACCCCATGGATGAAAATTTAATGAACCCTGCTTTATGGTAATTCCTTAACACTGGTTTGGGGTAATCGCCTATTTACGGTGATTTTCACAGGAAAAAAGGCATTAAATATGAATACAAGTTTGAGTGGCGTTTTGCATACTTCGATGTGGCGTAATGCCAAAAAAGAAACTCATTTATAAAAAAAAGTCGTTTGAAAAGCAATAAAATGCAGTTTAAAAATGATTTTTGTAAAAGCACTTCATTTCGTGCTAAACGCCTACTACTTGACCAAAACGTTATGTCATAATCTGTCAACACACCCATTCTAACTCCCCTACAGAATGCCTGTTACATTTTCAAAACATACTCTTTGTTGAATTTTTTGCAGCCAATTAACAAATTCGGAAATCAAGAAAAGCATTTAGATGGGCAAGCTATATGTACATCACTGTTTGCAGTGTTTGCCTCATTTCAGGGGTAGCTAACTTTTTTAAAGTCCCCAATTATTTACTAAATATTATCCCAAAATAACTCAAAAAATCTAAAATCGAGTATAACACTACATGTAACTAATATTTTAAAAAAAATACCAATTTAAATAAAGCCATTCAATAAAAAAATAAAAACAAAATAAAAACCCATAGATGGGGTACCGTACGCACATCAGGGGCAGCTACATGTATCTTTTTTTAAAGTGTTCAATTAATTACTAAAATAATCCCAAAATAATCCAAAATTAATCCCAAGTCGAGTACTAAAACTGCATGTAACTTTTATATACAGGCTGTGTGAGAAAAATACCAATTTAAATTAAGCCATTCGATAAAATAAAAAACCAAAAATACACGAATAATAATAACTTTCCTAAAGCAATGCCGCATCTTCCTGTCTATTTCCAAATTGTTATTGTGAAAGGCATTGGGCACAGAACTGATTATGCATAATATGATATGCAAGACGTCAAAGTTTTAAATTTGGAATCTTTCCCCAACGGAAATGAATCATGCAATAACGTGCTGGAGCTTTTGCAAATTCCACGTTTAGTATCTAAAAAAAACTGTTCACAGAAATATTTCAGAAACAAACTTATGCATGAACATGTAAAACAAATTGCTATCAAACTGGATCAACTATTTTTGGACTGTAATTTGCATTCGTCAGCGGAGGAATTATCTAAGACAAAGAAAGTCGTCTTTTCTGCAGTCATCTGATTTAATTAGCACGAATGGTGTTGCTCAAGAAAGTGTCTGTTTTTTGCCGATTTCGAGAATTTTAATGGAGGTAATTTGCAAGTATAATCCTGAAATATGACGAGCTCTGAATTCGTTATTAACTGAAGGCACAACTAGGAGCAGCCACGCTACTAATGGCCAATATCTGTTTTCTGCAAAAAAGCGTTTAAAACAGTGTTTAGCAAATCTTCGAACCTTTGGGAATTTACGTGCAGATTATGTCCCAGCGTTGCATAATCCCAACACGACGAAAGAGTCTATCATCACACAGTTGGCAATAAAACATTGCGCAATTCATGTTTCCTGCAAAAACTGACACTAATTCCACAATCATTGGGCTTCATTAGACGATGGGAAGTGCTGATGTTAAGAAGCGCCCTGAGGAAATGACTGTTTCCTCGCTGTTTTGAGAAATTTAGAGAAGATTATGTGGAAGTATAATCCGGTCTTCTTAATTTGAGGCTGTGGGAAGCAACGTCTCTCGCCATTAAACGAGGATTGACACGTCTACACTGCACGCCACCTGAGGCCTTTCGCAGATTGTCGGAAAATCAGATAAAGCTTTTGAAGAAAAAACAATTTTCTCTAACAAAATTTAATCTATGGTTGGAATGATCCGGAGTTAGTTGGGGCTCAAAGACGGTGGATCCCCAGAGAGTACTGACCGCTAGCAGCCAATCTCTGACAGAGAAGCAGAAGGTCACGAATTCCTATACAGTAGAACCTCTGTAAGCTGACCACCTAAGGGACAGTCTCAAACTGGTCAACATAAGGCCGGTGGTCAACATATGGAACGAGGCTTGTACTGATACAGGATTTTAATTCCGTGAACTGCATGTACCGCATGTACTTACATTTTACAGTAATCATTCATCATTCATGAATAATCTTATTAAAATGTTCATAATGCAGTAACAGTATTGCTGATATGCTGCAAATTTATTCAGCAAATACATGTACTGTTCAGTAGTAGGCTACTGGAATTTTAATGCAGAAACACTGAAGGAAACGCTTTAAGAAACACTTTAAAATCTGAAGGGTCTTGATTGAGTACATGTGGAATTCATAGTTTGTGAATCAAAATCACGGGAAGTTTGAAACACAACTTCGATGCCATTTGGTACCTGTCGTAAATCAATGTCGTTTGGGCAATTAAAAACTGAAGGGGCTTGATTGTGTACACGTATGTGGAATTTCTTAAAATATCAATTTTGTGATATCCGTAAAGTATGCGAATCAAAATCACAGAAGATTTGAAGAAAAATTATTTCGATTTCATTTATTTTGCACGTCTACTTGCCGTGATCAGAAGATGTTTCTGCTATTACAAATTAGAAGGTGCTTTGATTCAGTTTTCTCAAAGTGTCAAAACCCTCGGTGTTGTCTATCGAATTCCCTTTTATGGACAAACTGAACTCCAACACATGTTCGACATTCGGCCACTAGCAAACAGGATTAGCAGAAGCTCAGAATCAGAGATACTGACCTGAAAAGGTGAGAGTCCGCGATTCTGGTCACGCAGTAAATCAATTCCCTTGGCAAAATAAGATCTATCATTTTTCGCCATTCCTCAGCTTACTGGAAGTGTATCCAGCTCATTCCTAGGGGCGAAATCCTGGAGGATCCTTAATCATTGCTCAACATCGGATTTGGCTCTAAGCTCCTAAACGCTGACTCACACGACTTCAATATGATAAATTGGCAGAGACACCTGATGGAGCATGAGCTACAGGGCGAATCCAAATGCCGGTGTTTCTGGATACCAAAATGGGGCAATGTGTGCACTATGCAACCGGTAAACAGATGAAAACATTTGTAATGTATTATGTTGGAGAAAATAGCAACATTTCAGCACAAAGCAGCATGCAAATAAGTTTGATCACCAATGTGCAATGGTTCTTGCAACTCATGGCAATGTGCAATGGCAGTGGATGTTCATGGAGGACAAATACTGCGACAGGAAAGTACAGTGGAATCCACTTAATAGGATCACTTTGGGACCACGCTATTTTGATAACAATAGCCGAACGACAAGGAAAAACAATCGCTTTAATTTTTTTTTTAATTTTTAATTCTGGTTGAATTTACATAAAAACCAGAATGCACCATATTTAAACAGTTTTAAGTATCTAAAGTTAAAAAAAGGCAATCTTTTGATTGCCGATAAAATTATAGATAAAATTCTCATTGATTATGTGTTGACGTACTCTGAGAAAAAATAAATATACGGAGAACTGACATTTTTCCCCATCATTTCCTGTAGCCTACTGAGTGGTGACAACTGCCAGAGGATTGTGCATTTGCATATAGAGGATTAGCCCCAACCCCTTATGGTCCAGCAATGAAGGGCCCATCTTAGGGGCTGAAATCGACCCCTGGAGATGGACCCCCAAGTCAGCAATCAGCCCCCCAAACCTTTGGACATCCCACATTGGTGCCCCTAAAAGACGGAAAACTGGTTAGAAAAAAATACGGAACCACTTAGCTGTACGTGACTACTAACGAAATAAATTATCATGCTGGGAAATGGAGATTTTGCCACATTCCCAGGCTAAAAATGATAACATAAACCGAATTACCGATTCCACCGCGGATTCCACTGTACAAGAAAACTTCTGCAATGGCAACATCTCAGCACAAGGGGGTATGCAAAGCTGTTTCATCACCTGACAATGTACAATGATTCTTCCAACTTATATCAATGTGCAATGGCAGTGGATGTTTCTGGAGGACAAATACTGCCACAGGAAAACTTCTGCAATGACAATATCACACTTTGCAATGGCAACATCTCAGGCCAAAGAGGTATGCAAAGCTGCTTCATCTCCTGACAATGTGCAAGAGGACAAGTTGAAGAAAACTTCTGCAATGGCAACATCACATCACAAGGAGACATGCAAAGCTGTTTTATTGTGGAATGATTCTTTCAACTCAATGGCAACGTGCAATGGCAGTGGATGCTCATGGAGGATAAATACTGCGACGGGCAAGTAGAAGAAAACTTCTGCAACCTCAACATCTGATCACAAAGCAGCATGCAAAGCAATTCCAGCACCCGACAAAGTGCAAGGGTTCTTTTAACACATCACATGGCAATGTGAAATACATGTGCACATGGCACAATACAACAACCGCTTCAGGCACATGTCAACATCACAGCAGCACTTCTGTCGCCACGGTCTGCTGACCCTGGCGACGAATTGGGAATGCAGAAAACAATTCTTAGCAAAACGATTTCCCCCAACATTTATTAGAACAGAGAAATGCATGTCAAAACATGTCACCGTTAGCTGCTGCTGTCGCTGTCCAGTTGAAAAGTCATGTCGAGCGTGCAAAGGGACAGTGATGGTGCTGGTGAGGCGATCAGGGAAGGAACAGTGCACTGTAATTATTATTACCAGAAGTGTCAAGTAATGTCAAATACAAGCCATCTCAGCAAACAGCGATGTGAGCGGACGTGCAACGGCTGGCAAGCAGGTGAATCGATATTCAACCTCGGTCCGCAACATCTGATGGCCATCTCGACATCAACAGCTTCATCGGACTCTGAACATGTTCCAGCTGGCCAAATCAATGGCCCGAAAAACGTATTAACTGAAAACAATTAGATGGCAGTGCGGCAGAGTCGAAATAATGGCCACGGACGGAAGGGTTGGCAGTTAATTAAAATTCATTTCCTAGCGCAATTACGGTGTGTGGATCATGGGTTTTACAGTTGAGTAGAACTAGCAAACCAGTGTTATGCTATCGCTCGGATGGCCAGCTAGGACATAAAAATTACTGTCCAACATGTCTTGGCATCGTGAACCAATTGGAAACTGTTGAATTTCGATCAGCGGATCGAGGACTCTTCTTCAGTAAAGCATAAAACGACGCATAAAGCGTAAAACAATTACACTGTTAGGTTAGCAACTGAAACTGTAGATAGCATACATGTACCTTGTACAAACTACACAGGGCTGGGAGTGGGTCTAAGAAAAATTGTATCCAAAATTGTATCCACCAAAAGATTGATTTTCATCTAAAATGTATACACCGAAAATTGATTTGTAGCCAAAATTTATCATTCAAAAGACTGATTTGTATCCAAAATGTATCCACTAAAAGACTGATTCGTATCCTAAACGTATCCACCAAAAGACTGATTTTTATCCGAAATGTTTCCACCAAAAGACTGATTTGTTTCCAAAATGTATCCACCAAAAGACTGATTTTTATCCGAAATGTTTCCACCAAAAGACTGATTTTTATCCGAAATGAATCCACCAAAAGACTGATTTGTTTCCAAAATATATCCACCAAAAGACTGATTCGTTTCCAAAATGTATCCACCAAAAGACTGATTCGTATCCTAAATGTATCCACCAAAAGACTGATTCGTATCCTAAATGTATCCACCAAAAGACTGATTTTTATCCGAAATGTTTCCACCAAAAGACTGATTCGTATCCGAAATGTTTCCACCAAAAGACTGATTTGTTTCCAAAATGTATCCACCAAAAGACTGATTTGTTTCCAAAATGTACCCACCAAAAGACATTGGTGAGATAATTCCGTGATTTTCAAACCAGATTTAAATTCCCTCACATTTCCCTGATTCCCCAGTTTTCAGGTCACTGTCATAGTGTAAATGCTGAAGCAGGGTAAATACCGAGTACACCCCATATCTTGAGCTACCCTGGGCAGGTTTTTCAAATTAGTACAGCAAAGCAAAATGTGTGCAACAGAATTCAACCATTTGAAGTAAATTGTCTTTCCCTCGTGAAATTTAAAACACTTTTGAAACACGCAGAGAAATGATGAAACGTACTTTTCGCACATACATGTACTTCTTCAAGCGTATATACATTACATTTGGAAAATTAATTTTGGTGGAAGAAATTCATGAGCATGAAACGTAATCGCATTATTATCAGAATACTTCAGTAGATCTTCCAGCTCCAAAGACTCGTAGTCCTGCATGGCTTTAGGGCAATATATCACTGCAAGAAACTGTCTTCACTGGCTTTCCACACGTAGTTTATTCAAGAAAGTCCTTTCAACGGTTCTGGATATCCAACCCACAATGGCTCACGTCAACCAGGACATGATTTAAAAACATCAGTCAAAGGAATATTTTATTTGAGCTAAGAACAGCCTTTCAAGCTACTCGATTTCGTCAAATAAAAGTTGGTTGGCAAGAAGTCCAAATTCAAGCACAAACAAGAACATGCTGGACCTGGACACTAGTGAAAGGTCAACAGTCCACGATCTGGTATTCTGAATTAGAAATGAACATTGAAGCATCCAACAAGAAGATTACCAGAGGCCCTTCAAAGAGTCCCAAGTCACTTTGCTAAAGTCCACTGCTGGCATTTGCTATAGCAGCAGAACTTAGGGTTCAGAGAACAACTGGGTGGAAAAACACGTGGGAAAAAGGATGAAAATAGAGAATGTGAGCTCCACGTTAAACGTGGACGCGAATGTCAATTTTTTACACTCCTGGTCAATATAAATAAACACGTTTTCGAACGGGAATAAGGGCTTATAACCTATGCTATT
>JAQGAF010004669.1:0-13797 GCA_034687865.1 Kryphioiulus occultus
AGTACTTTGTTGAGATGAAAGTCACTCCGTCATAAAACACAACTTCGGGACGTTCAAGTATTATGTCATAATGGGGGGGGGGGCAGTAAAACGCTGATAGAAGTCGGGGTGGGGTCACATGATGATGTCATCATTGTTGTTTTATAAAACACTGAATTAAAGATAACTAAATATCGTTAATAACTGGTGCAAAAACTTTTCAAGGCCTCTTAATGGGGTCTGCAAAGAAAGGCCTTCGATTTTCAAGCACGTGAGGCCCTCTTAGGTGTCCACCATCTATTTCTTATAAATAAAGAAAATGCTTAACTGCATTATTAAATTATATGGCCATGAAACTGAAAGAATCCTCAAAATCTTCGTTTAAAACTAACGAGTCATTTCATCATTAAAATAAACTACGTATCTCCCAATTTTCAAAAAATGATTAAAGTGGAATTATAAAATTTACAGGGGTGTCTGTTCAATTTAAGATGCATGCTTATGCAATGCACTACAGGGTTCCCAGCGATGACAATTAGCTTAACCTGACTTTTCCAGGATTTAAAACAAATTTCTCGGACCACCCTGACCACTGAAAATGCAAAAATATTGCATACGGCCCTCAACCAATGTGAGGATTGCCATACCGATAGCTTGTTATAGAAACACAGGATATAAAACAAATTTGCATCAGGAAACCGCATAATTATTTAGATTAGGCCTACTTTTCCAAAATTGAAACTTATAATATTGACTTTTTCCACGTAATTGCTTGTCATCTCTTGATTTTTGTGTTAACCAATAACTAGTTCGCAGTATCTCAAAGTTCCAATTTCAGGATTTCCCCTGAGATTAAACTTTCAATTTCCCTGACTTTTCCAGGTTTGGAAATAAATTCCCTGACCACCGAGACCACTGAAAATGCAAAAATATGGCATAAGGTAATGTAAGGAATGCCATTTTTCGTTTATTATATCTAAAACGGAAATACAACACATATTTGCCATTAGGAAGCAGTAAATTTTGATAAGCGTTCTTGCAAAATTGACAATTTCATTATAATTTCCAAGGAACTGCTCATCATCCCTTGATTTTTGTGTTAACCAACAACTAGCTACATTATGTAAATGGATTAATGCAGTGTTGAATTTCAACGATTGTTTCAAAGTAAACACATTCTCCCTGGCTTTTCCAGGCTTTTTCAATTTCCCTGACAATGTCAGGTTTTCCAGATCTGGGGGTAACCCTGGTAAAACAAACAGAGGTGTTGTTTTCGCAATTTATGACACATCCTGCACACAATCTCAGTTCTGAGCATCTCTGATATGGTGAGTTCTCGTCGCATTAAGTCAGATTAAACCTCATTTCAATGCATGCTAGAATTAGGCATTTCCAATGCTGAAAATCATCGTTGCACAATAAATGTCATTATCCCACTGTTGAAATTTGCCACTTTTATCTCCACACCCTGGGAGAAACCTATCCACAGGGGGTGCGTAATGAATTTGCATCATCATCAGAAACGTCGATGATAAAAAAACTGCCGAAACAGCTCCTATATAGATCTCGTAAAAAAATCAATCAAAACGATCCACGATAATAACATTTATCATAAAACGCACTTATAGGCGGCAGAAGTTTATTGCCAGCGCAAAATGCAACAACGTCGTCCTAGCATCAATGCACTTGTGTGAAAGATACAGAAAGCTTTATGTGAAGCCATTCAGATACTGTACGTCAAGCGACAGTATCATTTTTTAACTTTGATACAGAATTATTAAGTGCGTTTCTACACACTGCTGGCACATGCCAATCTCAATTTGTGGTCAGGAAAATTTTTGTGCATTTTGATGACGTTAGGGGCACATCTGGAAAACAGCTACAGTACATGGGACATGTGGCAAAAGCAGGCAATGAAAAAAATTGGATAAAACGTGTAGCATCCTTTTGTCCAATTCTTGTATACAGGGTGGTGGATACGTCACTATCTATTGTAAATGAACTAAACTTTGTTCTAATTATGTATGGATTTTCGTCAAGTATACCGGTATAAGCTTTATTATATTCAAGGATGCATGAGCGTTTTTGACAGGGTGTCAGGCTGAATCTTCAATTAAATTACCCTTACCTTTCCAGGTTTTCCCCACACCTCTTCGAAAATTTCCAGACAATTTGAAATACACTGTATATGAAATTTTTGTATAATTTGAAGAAACGATAGATTTTTAGTGTATTAGTACATGTAATAACACTAGTAGTTAAAACGAGCGGGTTAAAACCACTAGATTTAACGCACTGCATTTTCGTGGATTTTTTCTGCTTTTGAAATTTAAGTTACTAAAATGATGACAACGCTAGGAAAAATGTTTGATGAAAAATTTGATTCACACTGTAGGTAAGTAGTCAACTACCACAATTTATTAATTACATTTAGGAATACCGTTGACGAAATTTTTTAAACAAAATTTAGCAGAAATAATGGATGAACGATAATGGTTACTACACATGCGACATGAAAACTATACAGGGGAAATTTTTATAAAAACTAGATAACAAATACAGCTTTACCAATGCTCTTCTGAGATACTTATACCAATTCATGTATTCTGGAACACAATAAAGCTCATTTGACGAAAAACCATCAATAATTAATAAAAAATACAGTCCATTTACAATATCTACTGATGAGGAAAGGTCCAAAAGTGGACTTTAACAAAGTCCACTTTTCCAGTCCCCAAACGTTTCCAAATTGTTCTGGCACAATACTAGTGTACCAAAGGGTGATCCCATTAAAGTTCATCCTAGAGGCAATTTCGTACCCGAATTAGTATTGTTACACGAGCACAAAGCCACATTATTCGTTCCAAAATTCCATAACTTACATTCACCTGTAACTCCATTTAAGATTTATGTCCCTACAAATTGTCCCAAAAATCCTCGTTGTATGCCCTGGAGCATCGTTAAAACGAATAGTCTTTTGCAGGCGCCAGGCCCATGCTACATTAACAGCATTTTTTCTCTGCGCAGAAATGCAATTATAAAAGATAATCGATATACAAAGTATTGTAGGCCTACGGTAGACGAGTACATGTACTGCTTTCAGGATAGAAGATAACGGTGCCAATTAGAAGAAGTCGATCAGCAAGTGTAGCGAAAGGAATTCTGGTCTTAATAGATGTCATACACAATTCTGCTTTTATAGATGCCATACACGTACATAGAAATTGCTTATTGATTTGGGTTTTTACATTATTACTTGTTGTCTGACCCATCTAGCTTGGCATCGCTAAACTGTATTTGAAAAACTTCAAAAGTACAGATTTTGGAGAAAACTTTTTAACTACTAATATAATAACTACCTATTTTAAGTTAATTTCCTTATGAAAGGAAATGTAATTTGGGCACGATTTTGTATGCGTGTTAACCCTTTCATACACTTTATAACGAAAGATTGTAATATAACAAAGTAGTTTAAACATTGTTGTGCAATTTGCCATATAACGTCATGTGTAAAGATGTGTTTACCGTATAATGAAACGTGCCTGTTGCAAAGTTATATAACTTGTTGGAAAATTAGAAGGGAAAGTGTAATATATCATGTTATTTGTTACCCATCATATGTCGGTTAAGAGATTGAAAAACTGTTGAATAACATGCTTTAGTTATTTTAAGATATATGTTAAAAGTTAAAAAGGTCTATAATAAAAGTTATGTTCCAAGTTATACATGTATGAATAATTTGTCTAAAATTGGATGTAACAAAGTTATACAACTTGTTTGAAAGTGTGAAGAAATACTTATTAAAATTTAAGTATTGATGACCCAAATAATCAAGTAAAAATTTTTATGTAACAAAATTATAAAACTAATTTGAAACAGAGAAGAAAAAATTTTATTTAAAACATCTCAGTATTGATGACCCACATAATCGAGTGGACGGTTTGTAACAAGTTTACAAGAATAGACAAGTGTAGACTAAATAAAACACGTTACACAACAAAGTTTTACAAAGCCATTGCTAAAGATCTTTAGCGACAGATGATGGATAACGATAACAAAGAACCTGGTATATCACGAGAAACATGTTTCTTAACATCATGTTATATAACATCGCCCTTCTCATTTTCCAGCTAGTCGTATAACTTTGCCACATAACACGTTGCACACCAGAGTTACAAACTAATTTGTGATATTACAACGTGTTGCGATGTAGTGTAAACCCAGCTCAAACGATTTGCACTTAAAAATCCAGTTTGATTTTCTCCAATGGAGTACATGCCAATTCTTAAAATACAGTATATCTGGAAGTGTACAATTTTTGATTATATATTTTGTCTTTCAAGTGCATGTCTGTCATCTTCGACATGTTTTAAGATAAACACAATTATTGACATCTTATAAATGGTGCGTGTAACACCCGTTGATGAGGATAGTGTTGTGGCGATTGAAATTACATAATGGTTACCAAGGTAACGATTTGTTGTATTGCTCCCCAAGGCGGATATCGGACAACAGAAGAAAAGATTAAATTATTCAAATGTTCATTTACTACAGACTCGCATGTGTGCCAGCCATAATAAGCCATGCTTTCATTATATGCTTTTCTCCTCAGTGTTATTGAAATTCGGATAATGCACTACAGGAGCAAATTCTTGTTAGTGGAATTGGTGATTAAATGGCTGTTTTTACCTTGGTTTTCTCTCACGGGTATTATTTGCAAAAAAAATTAGTTTGGTCCAAATTACAGTAGGTGTGGTCCTTAATTCAGACTCTTTCTGCATGAACTTGTTACATTTAGGATTTTCCGATTTTTGGTAGTTTCAAACTATCATAAGAGTCCAGATTCACCCTTGATCTATCGACACATGGCAACTGTGCACGACTATATTTCATCACAGGCAATGTTTTATCACGTTATTGCAGTAATCTTTAAATTCCGGGTTGATGACATGCTATCTGTTCAGAAACACGAATGAATGTGCACAATTCCTTATCAGTATTTCGCAAAAAGGTATTAATAAAAATATTAAATCAAACCCACGCATGCATGTGTTTTAAATTTACAGCGGTATAACTATACGTAAATTTTATAAAATAAACTACGGATTATATTAAGTTTGAGTAAGTTAAGAACAGTATTATATTTTGAAACTTGAGAAATGAATGCACTGAATTGAAAACAAAATTTTTATTTTGTGAATCAATGAAAAAGACAAAAATTCCACGACCCTGCTGCAAATTTCATGACTTTTCCATGACCTTGTCAATTTCACGACTTTTCCACGACCCTGTTGTAAATTTCATGATTTTTCCATGACCCTGTTGTAAATTTCATGACTTTTCCATGACCTTGTTTTAAATTTCATGACTTTTCCATGACCTTGTTTTAAATTTCACCACTTTTCCATGACTTTCATGACCTGAATCTCATTTCGTGACTTCATGACCGGCAGACACCCTTATTATACAAAAATATTAGGTCATGATAATACATGCAGTATTTATTTTCCAGCCCTGAATCGAAATCGTGCAAACATTTCTTATTTTCTTAAATTAAATTATTTTAAAAATAATTGTAAACTATCTCAAATTTCCTGACATTTTCACCAACTCGATGACATTCCCTGGTACTTTTTTATTTCCCTACCATATCTTGGCACTTATTTCCCTGATATTCCCCGACTTAGAAAGCGAGAACCCAGTGACGACATAATACTTGAACGCCCTAGCTCCAATAATATTAGTCCAAAATAACGATCTTAATTAATGCGCGGACGAGGCGTTGATTTTACTAATAACAGTTCAAAATTTCACTAGAATGACACGAGCTATAAATTGCGTCAGAGGATAAAAAATGAACACATCACAGGACGGAGTTGTATTTGGATTCTTGTGCAATTTGGACGTTTTTAGCTCATTTTTCAACCTGCCCCACGTCGTCAGAAACCCATCTATTTCCGAAATTCAGCTCGATACACAGTGTACTGTTGAACGTGTTGCCATAAATCATTTTCAAGCATGAAGCGAGTTGAGTGCGAAATAGGTGGAATTTTGCAACACCAACTACAGTGTATTTCATCACGTCCTCGGTTTTGTTTCTCTTCAATGACGTTGGCACACACCCCGTAACCGGTACCCTTGTTTGTTCCTATCACTAATTTTATTAATCCTCGCCTCGAATTATGATATTTATCCCTAAAATGGGCAATGCTGGTGTAACCTCGATTCGCCCACTTTCAAACATGCAAGTGCGGATATATACAGAATGTTCAACAAGTTGCAGTCAAGTCGTTATTATGTTATTAAGGTCTAAAGTAATGGTAGGGTTCCCACGACATCTTCGAAATAAAATTCCATGACTTGTCAGGTATTCCACGACCTTATTTGAATTTAATAATGACCAATTAAGAAAATCAACACTTTGCATTGGTACCAATTAAGCTAATATTCACATACTAAATGATAATATTTCTAAGAAAATGGCAAACATCGAATTCAACCATGATAAATTTTAAAGACTTGTTGGGTAGCTGGAAATTTACACATTTTACGTGGTATATCAATTAGTCAAAACTTGAATCGAAAACGTGTTACACCCACATCCACACATTTCAGAAAGTTAAAAATTATACGATTTGTGCAATTTTTCTTAACTAAACAAGCTCGAGGTAACGTTTCCTTAAAAAAAATGAATATAAATGTTGTTAAGCCCAAATGTGTTTTGTCATCTATTGAGTAGGAAAAAGGATTGATAGAGCATGGTGGCGAACAAAGTACAAATTTTAAATTTAGGGCATTTTCGGAAATTATTAAATTTAGGAGATGCTTGGAAATTTTGAAATTGAGGACATTTTTGGAAATTTGAAATTGAGGACATTTTTGGAAATTTGAAATTGAGGACATTTTTGGAAATTTGAAATTGAGGACATTTTTGGCAACTTTGATGATTAAGGTTAAATAAAGACAGAGTAAAATGAAGGGATATTTTAGAATTTTTCTGAAAAGGTTCAATTTTTAGAATGTAGTATTTCATCCCTTTGTTATAATACAGTACCGGTACATTGATAAAAGAAAATAATTTATTTACAGTTTTTTTAACAGCCAACTTCTACACTGTACATACAGTGAATCAAATCTGCTCTACATGTATACATCTCATGAAAATGATTTTTTCTTCTATTCTTCAATCTGTTGGACATCATTTAAAACTTTCTTAGGAATATGTCATTTAGGATTTTTAGAATATTAAGGACTTGAATTTTATAGTACTTTTTTTTAGGACTTTGTGCATGTTTGCCACCCTGTAGCGGAATTCCCTGTTTATGTATGCCAAGATCGCCATTAACCATGCCAACTAAAACATTGGCAAACATGCTTTGCAAACATGAGAAATCTAATTAAGGGAAATCCCTGTTCACTGGTTTTGGCATTCATAGCCTACTGCCTACAGAATGGACTTACTGTAGCAAGTACATGTAGTTTGAAATTCAAAATAGTGCATGCAAGAAAAACTCCATGAACAGTAAGAAAAATTCCCTGCCTTTTTCCATGACTACCCAAATTCCATACTTTTCAAGGTCGTGGGAACCATACTATTTACTTCTCGTTATTTTTTGGATTTGAGGCGTTAATGGTGTCAGTACCCTGCTTCAGTGATTTGCTCCAACTTAGTTGCTTAATGGAAGTTTTATTATCTTTCGCGAACGATAGTTAATTTTAAAAGTAAGCAGCGCCACGATGCTGATATCTGCGCTTTAACAGGCTTTTTAATTGCTCCATAAAAAGAAATGAGATTATGTTTAAAAAAAACAATCGACATGTGCGTGGTCTGATTTACGAGTTTAATAAACAGCTGATTATCACGTGTCGCTCGTTAAATGGTTAAATGGTCAAAATGGCCGCCTAACAGGTGTTCGATTATGACGTCATGAGCAAAACGTAATTCCTGTTTTTCCAGGTTCCAAAAATATATATTAAATATTAAAAACGTGTCACAATTCTATTGTAAATAATATTTAGTAATAATAATAACGGCAGTTTAACAACCAGATCTCAAATGGTACGTTTTCAGTACACATTGTCAATCAAACATATCCCAATGATGGAGTTTACGAACATTTCTTTGAACAACTACCAGAAATAATGATTTTTGGTAAATTTTCCTTGAAATGCTTTTTTTTTTTTGGAAATAATAATGAAAGAAGTTTCTGAGGACATTTTTTTACTAAAACTAGTTCACTGATAATGCTGTTTACACCATTTTGAAGATTTCAGAAATACTAACATTGACAGAAATTAACTCCATGGACAAATTTTATACGTAATCTTTCGTAAACGTTTTTCAGAAACATTAATAAAAAAGACAACATTGTTGACAATTTAATTTTTTTTTAAATAAATCGCCAATAATGCATAGAGTAAGATTAATTCAGGAGCGTGGCAGGCAACACTTTTACAAAAACTTCCTGACAAATGCTGAATTTTAGGGGAACGGTAGAATTGATTAGCAAGTCACTCAGGTTTATGCCGATTTCTCAGAATTGTATAAAGAACAAATAAAACATACAATTTTAATACTGAAAAGTTCCAGGTTTCAAATCAAAAATCCCTTATGTTTCCAGGTTTTCCAGGTTGAATATAAAATTCCCTGAGTTTGCCAGGTTTTCCAGGTTGAATATAAAATTCCCTGAGTTTGCCAGGTTTTCCAGGTTGAATATAAACTTCCCTGAGGTTTCCAGGTTGGTAGTCATTATAATAGAATCGTTGCATGTTCAAAATCGTGCACTTTTGCGAAATACACATGAGCTTAATTTACAATACCCAAATCAGTGAATGCGTACAGTATATAAACTTCCCAACTTGAATGTTTCTGAAAAAATCGATAACTTTTTACGACTGATTATTACTCTCACCACGCTACTATCCATTTCCAATTCGTATTTTAAAACATCTGTTGGCAAACAATGTCACATTGTTGTTTCCCTTTTATTTTAGACAATTAGGTTCCCATTGTACCTGGTATCTCGGTGTTACAGCGCTGTTCATAGACCGATCATTTTTCACTACTTTTATTTGAAGTATTTTGATTTTGAAACTATCTATTGTCGACATAAACGGAAATCAAACCCCATTTGCGATTAACCTGAAAATTGTGCGGGGGTCGTTCATTAATGCAATGAACGTCGACGTTACAATGGGCTAGGGCAATAAGTAACTACACACAAGTTAAATAATACGTACAGTATATCTCGCTAGCAATTAATTTGCTGACGTCACACTGCACGTACAAGAACACCTGCAACAACGTTGACTGGATTTGAAATGAACATAAGGCTTGTTAAGTCATCGAAGGTCAACAGTTGCGCATTTTCGAACAAATGACGCAGGGGAAATGGGAACTTTTTTAAAAAAAAAATCATCTAATTACAGTACTGAGTCACGCGAATGAACAAAATATTAACATACTCCTACGCCCAGCCAAAATTTTGTAATCTCAAACCGATAAGTTAGCACCAGAGCGAACTTAACCGGTTTAATATTTGATCAGATACACATCGAATTCTATAAATATCAAATGTGGCACAACGTTATCAGAATGTGGTGAAGATGATGATGGTATCGGAAGATTTTCGACACAGTTTATCAACAACCTTGTATGCCTAAGACAAATAGTTTGATATTTAAGTAATCTGCAAGATTCACGTTCGATGTAAACATGTTCATATACATGTACATGTACCGGGTGCCTGACAGTGGCATCAATCAAATTTCCCTGACTTCACATCAGAAAGACCCAAATCACCTGATTAGCCTAGTGCTGTTTAAATTCATGGAGTCATCAATCCATTTGCGTAAGTAGCGTTACAGACATGGACAAATAAAAAATGCATTCAGGTCGAAAGTGTGCATGTTATAGCATACGTGCTAACACGTAGAAACAATTTTTGCCAATCAGAATTGTTGTCACGCAAAAAAAATGCCAGACGTTATACCAATTTCCCTGACTTTTCCAGGACACCCTGATTTATAATCCATTTCCATATTAAGCTTATTAACAAGCAATTAAGTGTATTTACCAGAAAAAATGGAAACGTTCAAGTAAGCTTATAACGTCACTACAAAATGGTGACATCATCACTGCCTTTAAAAAAAAATTCGAACTTTGCCAATTTCATGATAATTTCATTAAAAATGATGAGTTTTTGGGACACAAAAGCTGCATTTCCCAGAAAAACATTTGGAAATTTTTGGAGAAAGTCTTTAATAAACTGGATAAATTTAGGAAAACATTCTGTATTTTAATCAAAATTTTCATTTTAAATATTAATGGACACAAAAGCCCAAACTGGCACAACAGCAAATTTTCAGACAAAATTCAGGAATTTTTAGAGGAAGTTTTTTTTATATAAGTTGAATAAATTTAGAAGAAAAAAAACCCAATTTTTATTTTTAAATATCGACGGTATAGCATTTGATGAAATCATTCGAAAAAATTCGACTTGTGCCAAGTTTGCATGGCAATTTCAGCAAAAATATGGATTTTATTCACTGAGCATATTTTTCTGACAAAATTCTGGTATTTTTGGAGATTCGAAAAATTATGTATTTTAACCCCAATTTTCATTTTAAACACTGATGGTGATGCAGCGTGGACCTCCCCATCATCAGTAAACATTTGGTCAACACTTAAGAAGATGAAATAATGCCTAAACGTTCCGTAACGATTTATTTAAATGCTACAGTATATATGTACCTGTAGCAATTAATCGTTGTTGGCTACTTTGTTACCGTGTCGGATAACCCAAATACCTGAGAAATTATAAATAATTCAGCCCGAACGTCATAAAGCTATTCGTTATTGAATTTGCTCGGTAGAGCGTTGAACTACCGCACATTCCTCATTGCTAGCATAGCCCAAATAGCGAAGACAAAAACGTGGAATTAATGGGAGATTTGAATGAGACAACAAACAAGAAAGTGCAATTATTTACATTTACGATGCGCAGGCGTCCACATGCAAATACATCCATTATTAGAAACACGTCTCGGCATACATTCGACGGCTTAATAGAAAAATATAAACCGAGGCACTCGAATTAAGTGCTTTGGGATAGGTTGGAAATAGGTTGCATTTCCAGGTCGAAATTCACGTTGAGCCAAGAGCGATACGAGCAAATATCGTGTTTATCTATGGAGAGCGTATCGAGAATACATTATGGGGACATCGAAGCACCCCAGCGTGACACTATGCTAAAAACCTCAACTATTTTCACAACATCCCCAAATTGCATCGCGTGGCATTTGCATCCACGATTTCTAAACTTGGGTAAATTATGCGAAAGTGCGAAAGTGTGTAAAAGTGGCCCATCTTTGGGTAACGACACCATGGAAAACGAATTAAACTTTACCTGAAGTGTAACAGGGGTGGACAAAATAATGGAAACACAAAGATACTGAGAATACGATCTGTATGTCCATTCCATCTTAATTGACTAGCACAACCATCAGATTTCAAGATCATAAACAACTTGTGAGGTTTGGAGGATAAAATCCTAGCTACGTTATTATTGGTATAAAGTAACTGCAAAAGTGTTACTAAAATATTGATACTATATAAAATTTCACTTGAGATTTGAAAACTAGAATGTCCATTCGATCACTTTCGCTTAGTGGTCCACCAGAGGACATTTTCAACTTCCCTGACCTTTCCCAGGTTTGAAAACACATTTTCCTGTACCCTGACCAATGCAAACGCAGAAACATGACATGCCGATGTAATGAATGATATGATTTATATTCTATTATAAATAAACAGGAGATAGAACACAGATTTTTATAAGGAAACAGCAAATTTAGGGTACGGTACATGTATCATTGTAACACATTGTAAATTTTCTGACTTTCTCAAAATAAACCTATTTTCCCTGACTTTTCCAGGTTTTTTTTAATTTCCCTGATAATTATAGGTTTTTCAGGTCTGGGGGAACCCTGTCTGCTTTACAGTAGGCCTACAATGGATATTTATCCGTTTTGCCTGGGTAAAATGCAATATCCGATAGGAAGTATTTTAATGTGTCTACAGCATATGGTTTTCCAAAAACCATCACATTTTAATGACTTTTAAATGACTTCAAAAATTGTTCAACGCCTATTAGAATCTGGGGTAGTTTAAGTATTACGATTTTCAGGAATCCTCTACACGCACAGTGGACATTATCAGTGACCAAAAAAAGATACCTAAGGCGAATTTTTTTTTGCAAAAATTGGCTGACATACGACTGCTTTTAACCAAAATTTTTATTTTGTGAATCAATCAAAGGCAAAAATGTTTTCGACACCCATGACCCGAATTCCATTTCAATACTTCCATCAGTTCCATGGCCAGTAGATGCCCTGCTATGAGCTTTGAGCTGAGCAACACAATCAGGCTCGATTGAAATTTGGCTATTTGGAAGGATTCGATTTCACACGTAGAATGCTTGATTTTCCAGAAACAAACAGCCGAGCTCAAACACAGCTCATCTTAGTAAACATAACATGTTCCTCTTAACTGTACATGTGCACCAAGCACACTTTGGCTCGAAAGTGGTACTTTGGGATTTTTAAAAGTTGAGTTTCTCTCGATAGTACAGGGTTCCCACATTTTTTTGAGAACGAAATTCCCTGACTTTCCAGGTTTTTCCAGGTCATTTTTGAACTTGTCCATGACTATGAAAAATCAACATTTCATTACTATACTTTATTTTTACTTGAACTCCCATATTTCTGATATTGGCAAAACTTACAAAATGCAGTAATGTCATTTTTTAGCTAGCCAGTCTTCGAAATCCATTTCAATTAGCCCTGTGTGCACCTAAATGTCTGAATGGATTAGCCCAACACAGCTACTTGGAGAGGTTTTAAAGTTAAAGTTTTTAAACTAATTTGTTTTTAATCTTTTCATATCATGATTTAACAATTTTGTGGGCATATTTTTGTCAGTATAATTTTAATCATAAAAATTCCAGGCCAGATTTTATATCTTCCCTGACTTTCCAGGTCTTTTCCCTGACTTTCTTAAATTCCCTCACTTTCCAGGTTTTTCCAGGTTGTGGGAACCCTGTAGTAGCATTTGCTCTCAGCTCTTAAATGGACCTAAACCTCCAATTTGTCCATTTCAGTGTGACGATTGCAGGTCAGGTAGTGTACAAACTTGGTGGTCACCCCATCCCGTACCCTTTCGTCACTCGAACTCCCTTCCAGCAGGAAGAGGTAAGAGGCGCATCCTCGGTGACGTCACGAGTCAGTGCACCTTCGGGGATAATAGTTATATACTAGGAAGCGTTTGTTTGGGAGCGGGTTAAAATCCCTTCGCGAATAATACTACTCCCAACGGTGGCCTCCGTTAAATGGGCAGTGGGAAAAGCCTCGCTGCTGCATTTTTCTGCAGAAACAGAAAAGCATCTCCTCGTACGATCTTTTTCTCTTCTCCTACAAGGGCAATAACCCCCTCAGCAGTCAGGTTGCCCGTAGCAACAGATTGCCAACTTGTGCACTAAAAAGATTGAAGGAGGAGAGAAGGATAGTCAGATACAACTTGCATTCATTAATTGATTGCAAGGTCTGTTCAGGACACCAGCGTCCATTTAAGCATCATCTCAGCCCACACTGGCCTCATAGGGGGAGTGGGCGGTCAAGTCGGAAAGGTCAAAGGTCTACTCGCGATTTTGAGGAAAAATGGCAGATTCGAGTTTGGGAATGTGTTCCACATTTTTAATATTTAGTGTACGTTCAAGTGTTATGTCATTGTTGGGGGGGGGGGGGGGTAGGTTGACAAAT
>JAQGAF010004670.1:0-13797 GCA_034687865.1 Kryphioiulus occultus
GCAATCGATTGATGTGACTTATAGCCAGATTTTGCTTGGAACATTTTTTCTAGCGAATTTTTAATGTCTTGGATTTTATGAATTCTTTTTTCTTATAACTCGGTCCCTAATTAAAAGCAGGTCAAGTAATGTTGTTGGATAGCTAGAACTGGTCAATAGCAATCGATTGATGTGACTTCAAAAGTTTTCCCTTAGACCGAGATAAAGTAAAAACAGCCTGCCTTTGGCTATATGACCCACGACTAGAATGATAATTATTAAATTTGTAAGAGTAAATAAAAGAATTCACAAAACATAGCAGTCAAGGATTGAACTTTTTCAATTTCTATAATTAATTAAAAGTACATGCAGCTCAGATGCTCGGAATTTTAATTTCATTTGGCAAATTTCGACATTGTCGTAATGAAGCCAAATTGAAGGCTGCTTGCCATATTGGGGTTTTCTTCAATTATGCAAAAGGCAACTTCATCTTAAAACCATGATAGATGCTATTTTAGGACGTTGAGTTTAGCAATCCCCTGAATTGTTAAAAAACGTTTGATTTCCCCTGGCTATCCAGGTTTCCCCAGACAGATACAAATCCCTGACTTTTCCTGGTTTTCCAGGATTCTCAGGATATGTGGGAACCCCGATTCCCTGAAAATCTGCTTTTCAAATTTTCCAGTCCCAGTTAGTGATACATGTATCAGAAATGTGGGGAGGCGGAATAAACATTATTTATTCCCTAACAGTTAACTTTCCCCACCAAAAGCTTCACAAGGTTACCGTTCGTGCCTAGATTCGCGTTTCGATCCCTTTTCATTTTAGCTGAATTCTAATTTTCATAAATCGTACAATAGGGGATGTCAATCCTAAAAAAATAATTGTAATTGAAATTGACTAATTTGTCTGCGCATCCGCAAATGACTACCTGGTTTTCGGGTTTTGGTAGCCATATGCAAACAAACAAACAAACAATTAGTCAATTTCAATCACATTTATTTTTTTAGGAATGAAATGATACTAACCTACCTCGTCTGCTGCATCATCTTGTGAAATTCGAATGTGAAGAACAAATGACGTCACGAACGAAATAGAGCGCAAAGAGGGTAGCGCCACCTGCCGGCGATCAACAAAAATAAAACCGTTAATTTACATGTTCGAAAACGCAAGCAGGATTTCTGGAATTTGTATTTTTTGTGGTTGTAAAATCCGCCTTTCAATCCTTAGGAGTTGGTGATTCATTGGTAATCAGAAAATTTGGGGCAAAATAAACTCGTATTTATCCCAAGACGATTGACTTACCCGCATCTTCTCCATTTCTCAATCTAGTCTAGCTATACAGACTATACAGATTATAAAATCGCGTATTTAGTCGATTCACTACCACCGCGACTGGAACCAAAAGCTTCCCAAGGATGCCGTTCGTGCCCCTAATTGCATTTCGATCCCTTTTAAGTCGAATCCCCATTTTAGTAAAGTGTTAAATGAATCACTTACCTGGATGCTGCAGCATCTTTGGAACGCGGAGAAAAAATGACGTAACGGACGAAAAGCCCGCCTAAAATCATAGCGCCCTACATAAAGATGCAGTTGGCCTCTCTCTGGACAATATTCTGAATGAGAATAAATTGCCGCTAGGGGCGACTCATGCCAGGGTCGGTTGTGTGACACTTTTCCAGGAATGAAACGAAAAACCGCTTGGGGCGCCTCATACCGAGTCATTTTCGTAACGGTATTCTATGGATGTTTCAAGGACAGCATTCCCATAGAGACCTCTCCTCGAAGCACAGGCCTGTTATTTCTGGGGGACTATGCTGAAATCAAGCATTAAGAGGGTAGCGCCCTCTGCCGGGCATCAATCTTCGCGTTACAGGATGTCCTAAACGATGTCGGTTTGAAATGCAAATGTATGGCCAATTTGGATTAGTTGGATCACAATTATCGGCAGGAATCTGCAGAATTCCACCGATCGGGCAGAACCGGATGAAAATACAGTAATTCCAAGCTCATTTTTTGTATTGCAATCGTGTCCTGTTTATCCACTACTAGAGTTTTCTTTGCTTGTCAGTCTATTATGCTGTAGGACCTCACAGTGGGTATACGTACTGTGTTGAACTGAAAGACGTTGTCCATGATCTCTTATTAAATGATGGAGAAGGCAAACATGTTACCCGCTTGGACCTTGATTCAGAAGTTATGAAAATTGACCCTGAAGGAAGTTCGGGAAAGAATGATGAAGGCTGTACCTCATCTTTTGTATGGTGGTAAAGTTCTCATGTCAGTAAGATTTTTCAAATTAATCTTCTAGCAATTTCCTGCTGCTAAAAATGGCAAATGGATGCAATCCTGTAATTAAGTTGCGAAAATTGAACAGAATTTTACACGGAAATAATTCAAACACCGGATGCTATGCTCAGTTGCGCAAAAAAGTCCACATGTGCTGTTGCTTGATTTATTTTCGATGTAAATTTCATAAAATCTTTTGCTAAATATGAACTAGCAAATTTATGTCACCATTGAAAAAAAATGTACTTTTTTAACTTGCTCGTGAAAATACAATCAGCTACAGTGCAAATAGTGAAAAACCGGATGGATTTAGAAGGTTTTTTGTTTTGAATTAGTGATTTCGTCTCAGCATAATTATAAAATACAATACCGATTTCCTGAAATCGAAAAAATTTCCACACAATTTGCGTTTTTTTTTCTACTTGCTCCTGAAAATACACCCAAATTCTGTGCAAATATTCAAAAGCTGGAAATATTCAAAATTCGTCAAAATGTCCTTAAAATGTTCATGGCTGGGAAAAAACTGATTCAACACAACTTCATTAAGGTAAAACTTCTTAGTGCACTATGCATAACATTTAATCTCATGCTTTTGAACAGTAAACTACAATAATACCTGATAAAAATAAGAATTTTTTAATATTTCAAAGAAGTCACACAAGATAACGAAAATATAATGTCTTTTTAATTTTAAAACTGGATTGCCAAGAAAAAATATTGATGGATTTACCCCGAAATTAAGATGATAATTTTAATACACGAATTCCCAGTCGTAATTGCGACTAATATAAAGGCACCACATCAATGAACTTTGATTTTCAATTTTTAATATCCTAAATTCCAATCGTCACGTGATCCATAAATAACTGTCGCATATTCTTAAAAACGCGCGAAAAGACGTTAAATTGTGTTTTTTTTATGTTTGATTTTGTGTCTGGCTGCCAACGAAAACCGATGCAAGTAACAGCGCATAACTGAACGTATCGTAAGTAGGCTTTACTTCGTCATCGTTGGGTTTGTTTGAATAAGCTGCCGCAAAATGTTGCTTTTTATTTTTCCGACTGTATTATTGTGTAATAAAATTAAATTTCTGAAATAAAAGTTTTAAAAACGTCTACCAGTAACTTTGAAAATTTAATAAAACCGTAGACGATGTCCATCAAAGAGTTGGTCTACATTTAAAAACATTCCTCAACGGGGAGGTGAGAGGAGAAAGAAAATTCCAGAAGAGAGCAAGTTTTCCAGAAATGGTGAAAAATGCACCATAATCCAGAAGAATTTGCCATCATTTTGGCACCCTTTCACTTACCAGTGTGGAAGATGTCCTTGAGCACCAATCGTATGGACCTGAGTATCAGCTCAACACTTCCATGTTTATGTACATGTACATGTACTGTATATTAGAGTTCCCCGATAAAATCTAATGACAGAATTGCCCTGCTTTCGCATCATCTTCATCTTCGTTAATGAAGTTTCCTAAAAAATCAACAAAAGAAGAATTTTGAGATTGACAGAGTGAGGGGTGAGATTCATTAAAATACCACGATCAGATACAAACATTTAGGTGGGGTAAGTAAACAATAAGCACGTTGGGGAGGGGGGGATTATGTGCAATTATGTACATATATTGCAAAGTTTAATTTCCATACTTATTAATAAACTATTTAAAATTGTCAAAATTTATCTAATTTTAACTTACCATGTGGTCAATAGTCCAGAAAAATCCCCAGTTGACTCTGGGGACTCGACAGCACTGGAGTGCTGAAAGCAATAACATCTCCCTTTATCGTCGTCTAAAATTGCATAAATTAGCATGTTTAATGAACTGCCCAAAATCACGCCACCTAGCGGCTATGCAGATAATCCCTTGTACAATGTCACAAACGAAGCAAACGTTATTTTAAATACTGGTGAAGTTCACATTTACGATTGAAATTTTCCCAGAAGTGAAATCCTGAACCGCACCTGTACCTAATCATCTGATTATCTAAATGGCATCAAAACAAATTTTCAGTTAAAAAATTAACTAACAGGCTCCATTGAAAATATACGAAAATTCCTACCAATTCTTTAAATTGATATTGTGCCTGAGATGTTTGGGATATTGCAGGCAAAATTATGTTCATGTACATATACTGTAGCTAATGATAAAATGCGCGGGAGCAAAAAAAAATTCAACGCTCAAATTATTGACGGAAACGTCATTTTTAATTATGATCTAATTCCCAAAAAAAAAAAACGATTGTGGTAAAAAAAAGGTGACTACATTAGTCAAAACACAAGTTTTACATGTGTAGGCCTATACAGTTTCAGTATGATTCGTATTAAATAATGTGTTTTCTAATGTACATGATAGAACCAATTTTCATCGACTTAATATCATTGAGCATTGAATATTTCATTGAATCATTGATTTCATTGATATTTCCATTACCCGAATTAAACATTAATTAACAATGAAGCTTAAGTTTTCATGGAACTTAATGTGAAACATCCAACTTATTCCTCTCAGCTCACATATCACATTTCAAACATTACTGGCTTTGAGGATGACATTACACACTGTAGCAAAAATAATTTGATAACTGGCTGATGCTGTTCGATAACAGGCTAGAGCCTCATGAAATGTTTGGTACTAGAACAAATTAAAATTAATAAAGAAGACGCACTTACTTGGTTCTTGTATGTCCACCTGCTAATCCATCCAGGGAACCTGGCAGATTGTTTTAAACTTCATTTCTGACTTGATATTGTGAAAGATAGAAATACGTCGTGGCGCACGTTGGCTGGATTCCTCTTCGGGCACCTCATTAGCAACGTTATAAACTGTACTGAAACAGGCCATTTTATTACTGTACAACGGATACTTACTAAGCTATACTTTAAATTAACTTATCAAAACAAATTCAGTAAAGAAAAGACATCAATTCGAGTCTGCTTCATCGTCTTTGATCCCCTGCATCATTAGACCAAGCAGGGATTTTATAAATCAATGTGGGTAGTTTGATTAGATGGTCGATCATACAGATGTTATTGTAAGTTATTACAAGTTTAAAAAAAATGCCGTGACCCGGATTCGAACCGGGGTTATTGCGGCCACAACGCAAGGTACTAACCACTATACGATCACGGCTGGTCATGTTGACGCAGATTTCCCCCCAAAATTTGTCCCTCGACTTTATTGAAGGGCTAGCGTTCTCGCTTGGGCAGTTCTAGGTCACGTGATCATAGCGAAACACCAATTACTGTTGCGTGACCTTTGGAAGAAATTCTCAAATCAAGCATAGCTTTTGCACACACCACACCTCATCACACGCAGTATAACAGTCAGTTGCTGTGATTACTTAACTGCATGTTGTCCTAGTATGCCAAAAAGCCACCATGTCGTAATCATGGATACCATCCGGGTTCTCGTGTAGGTATTTTTATTTTAATTTGTAGTTTTCCCCCCCTTCCTAGTTTCATAAACAAACCACCACGTAATTAATGTACGTGCCATTAGGCGTAAAGTGTGTCATACCTGTTGTATTGAACATGTAATTGATTATTAATACTTCAATAATAATTAAAATATATTTTATTTGTGCAAAAAATTGTCACACATTATACATGTAAATGTCGCATAAAATGCATTGTCCAGAAGGCTGCATTTCAAGGTCATATTCTATGGTACAGTTTGTTCGTTGGAGTCAGATTAAGGTTACCATATTTTGTGTCATTTAGTTCAATGTCATCGTTCAATGTGATAGCAAGAATTTTTATGGAATAGCAATTTCATGGCAGTGAAATATATGTAAGTGCTTCGCAAACGTGCAGTACGAATTCTAATTTATAGTCTGGTAGATTCTAAGGGGGGAACTGGTCCCAAGTCGTATTCCTTTCTCTTCCTTCTTTCTATCAACCCAAGAATGAAGTCTATCAGATACACAAGTCCAGTGAAGATAAACATGGCCTAATTTTAAAAAGTAAAAAAAAAATAATAAAAAAACCTGTACGGGCATATACAAAATGTACAATGGGCTAAATACATGTAAGTATTGGCACAGTATGAAAAATGTCGTTCACGAGATAAATAAAAAGAGTAAAATTGTTAACGTACAGTGTACCTGCGTTATATTAATGCGGATTACACAGTTTATGTAACAACAACAAAAAACATTTGCAAAATTAAGAACGACTTTTAAAAAAATAAAATAGATTAATGGCAGTATGGCAAATCCCAAATTCCCATACATCGTCTTTTATTTTATGGCGCAAGACATTCACCTATGTTCTGGTCGTCCTGATATAATCAGATATAATCAGACCTACACCGCTACCACATCCATGTTAAAGTCTATGGCGGAAGCAGTGTTGATGTTTGAGACTGTATGGGATACGGTAGCGTTGAAAATCTTCATTTAAGTGATTATATCAGGACTACCAGAACATATGTGAATGTGTTGCGCCATAAAATAAATGACCGTGAATGGAAATTTAGACAAGAGACATTGAACGTCTCCCCCATTGTGGAATTGCCATCGTACCACTACTTTTTTTGCATAGAAAAAGTATTTTATTTTTTAAAATCGTTCATAATTTTGCAAATGTTGTTTGTTGTTAATACATAAGCTATGTAATGCGCATAATATAATACAGGTACGTTAACAATTTTACTCCTTTTATTTATCTTGCGAATCTATTTTTCATAAATGTGCTGTGCCAATACTTATTTTGCCCACTGGAAAGTCATTTGTATGATCACTGGTCAACTTACCCCAGTCGCAATATGAGGTATGGTGCGGTAATAATTAGCATAGTAGACCTGGATGGAGCCCGCAGTTACAAAAACTATGAATCCAGCAATGGCAAACAGTTGACCCTGAAGGTAAAACAGAAATTACGTAAAGGGAACCCTTATACGCTATTTTGGTTGCTGTTCTCAGACTTACCACTACCGTTCTCAGATAGGCCTCTGAATTGCTGGCATGACTGACCAAAAGGGCAATTTGAATCACGAAGGGATATGCCACAGCTGCTATTGCTGATATGTTGTAGCGCACCCAGCAGGTCCTGCTGATGACCACACCACCAGTGCAAACAATCACCCCAAAATAAGTGAAAAGGATGAAGCAGATTATACCCAGAATCTGAAAGGCATTTGAAATTGTAGTTTGATCCCAATATTAATTGAGCTGACTTGGGTTACCTACCAATTCTGCTATCTTCATCCAGAATGTAATGCTGGAAATTGCATTGTTGGCCATTTTTACGAGGATGTATTGTCTGGAATTTGAAAACACATTCAGCTCCTGCGTTTTTACTCCAAATCCCATTTCAAACATTTTTTTTTAAATTTAACCCAATAATTCTCCAAACTTCAGTTCTAAAGAAATTAAGGTTTGGAATACATGTATTGGGATGCTGAAAATCGAGATAAAATTTGCAACATGTTTAAATGTAATTTGGAGACATTTTAGAAAATAAATTAGTTACTTTTTCTATAAATTTGGAAAAGACTCGCTGTTGTAATAAGATAAATTCTCATTTTCGTCTTCTACAATGGTATAAACTAAAGTTTACACTTAGTTGATTATTTCTATAACCACCAACTTACCTTCAGGGTTGTAAGATAGCGAAGTTTGGAATTCCACGCCGATTAAAATCCAGAGAAAAACTAAAACTGTTTTAAATTTGTATTCAGTAAGTTGCAGTCACATTTCGCATGTGTACTTTTAAAAGTTTTATGAATGGAATATCGTTGAGAGGTGGAGTTTGTGTGTTCTGCTACTTTACATATTGTTTTTAGCAAAATTGATACTCAACATGAATGTTTGGATAATGTGTTTGCACCCCAGGCGTAAGATTTAAAATTACTTCCGCAAATTTCTGCATTTTATTTACCTTTATGTACTCAAATTTCCGTTTGTTTGACCCCAATGAAGTTAATATAACATTATTTTAGAATAATCATTTTTAATGTGGTTCGGAATCCTAAAATGGTGTCAACACCACTGTTTTCGATGTAATTTCATTTCAAAAATTAATGTAAATTATCTAAATTCCTAAATTATTTAGGGGTAAAGACTGGAGAACGAGTCCTCTTCAATTGAAAGTAATTCTAAGAAACTGGGTATAAAGTGAAAGTGAAATTCATGGAAATATAATTAACTCTGAGATTATTTTACATATAGATGAATGCTTATTAACCGAACATAAACGGTCTGCCCCCTGGCGTTGGTGATGGGCCCAATAGGTGCGAAAATAGGCCAACGTTAAAAATTCCGCAAACAAACAAACAATCAAACATAAGGTCATTGATCAACAAAATTGTCGTTCAAAAATTTTTTATAGCTTTTTAGCTCAGGATCAAATTGAAACTTTGAAACCATTTGTTAGATTGCTTCCTTTATTTCGGTTGTGTGTTCGATGTTATTCCAACACCATTGACCTGAATTGTGATAAATGAATGCTGTTACGTAGGAGTTACTGTCGTATTTTCTTGCTGAACACATATCAGTTTTCTCAAAATATATATTTTTTATATAAAACATGTTACTTTATTTGTAAGATTAACCAGGACATAATTTAGCACATATTTAGCATATTCGTGTTATGTGCCCTTTTCAAAACCCCAGCCCTTTTTGATGATTTGTTATTGTATCACATACATGTAAAACCCAAGTTCATTTAGAAATATTTGCATTCACAGATTCATTTAATGATGAAATAACACTAGTTGATTTTAAGAGCTTCTCATCTATAAATAAATAGATTCCAAATAATTTAATTTTTTAATTCAGGACATGGGGTGCTTGCATGCAAAATAAATACAGATGACAAGTTTTAAATAATTATCTGTTAATACACTGACAGAAGGCTCCAATTGTGCCATCGAATAAATAAATAATTCCTGTCAGAATGAACATCACCTGAAAATATTTGTAAGGATTTCGTTAGAGAATTTAGCGTAAAAGATGAAAAAAGTCTATTTTTGGTACAAGTAGTTTTTTGAAACATTATCGTTCTTCTCCTCATAATTATTATATTTATAAAGGATTCCTAATTATTAGTAATCGAGGCATACCCCAGTCGCTGTAACTCCTCCATTGTCTGTCATAGCCACAGCTCCATTCAAAATAAATCCTCCTCCAACAATGTAAACAATTGCTCCACAAAGTGTAACGTACACGTTCTGGAAAAAAACATGTAAATTTGAAATTTTGTAAAACACGCACCGATACATATCGAGAAATGTTTTGGCATATTTGCAACAGTTTATTTTAGAATCTGGATTGGTATATATAATTATAACGTACATTGTAATTTTTAATTTATTGTAGAAATACTTCTATAATAATTTAAAACTGACAATTTACACAATGTACATGTATACTCCCAACTTTTAGCCAAATAAAGGCATGTAGCTTAGTAATGAAAAAATGATATGCCATAACGTATAAAATCCACTACGATATCTTATACGATGCGATATGTCACCTGTCATAACACATAAAATATCATCGTTCTTCACCTTGCAGCCACACTAAACATCCTTGCTATTATCAGATTTGACGCACTGATTTCCCAAACAACGTTTTTTTTTCATTACTAAGGTATTTCCGATGATTTTAATCTCACAAGAGAAAAATCGGTGCATCAGATATGGCAATAGCAAGACCTTAATTTTTGATGTAGCGACAATATGAAATATCGTATACTGTTCATGTATGTTGATAAAACTATAATTAGTTGATTTCCTCATCGATGTGAGTTTATAACATGCACCTAAAATAAACTTCACGAATGGCATGTATGAATTTGGAAAATGTTTGTGTTGTACAGTAATTTGAATTAAAATTATGTATAGGGAACAGTACAGTATAATGTACAGTAGAACCTTTGTAAGTTGACCACCCACAAGACTGTAGAAAGATGGTCAACACAAGGAGGTGGTCAACATATGGAACGAGGCTTGTACTGACACAGGATTTTGCTTTCGTGAATTGCACGTTCATCATTCATGAATACATTGTAATCATATTAAAATGCTCATAATACAGTACTAGTATTGCTAATGTGCTGCAAATTTATCCAGCAGTTACACGTACTGTCAAGCTATAATGTAACACTAATGTACAGTGTACTGATTAAGCTTTGCAAACAGTCAATGAATTTAATCATCATGCCATCGATGCCTAATTAAGTTGGCTAATTGTCTAATTAACGATCTAATTAACGATGTAATAACGATGTAATTAACGATGTCTAATTAAGTTGGTTTCAAAATTTATAGCCGGTGTAAATGTATTTCCATCATGTGGTATATTTCAAAGAAATTCTCGTTAATATACCAGCAATATATTATAATATCATATTCCTAAGTGCAGTATATACTATATTGATAATTTTTTTCTTGAATCATATCGTGGCCAATTAGGATCGCGCCTCCAAGTGACTTTGATAAAATGCCATATTAACGCACATGAATGAAGCGATTTATCAAAACTTTGCATGGTTTCCATCATTTAAAAAAAACTTATGATCAATCATAGCAGTATGAACTGCCACATTTCTACTGAAGGGGCCGATATTGTGAAATTTCGCTGTAAATTTTGGAGAAGAGTGGGAAAACTGAAGAGGATTGTATATTACAATGATTTATAAATGCGATAAGTACGCCAAAGATAAGGTTGAACTATTTTTTTTGACTAATTTTATTTCATTTTGTTTTTGTTTTTTGAAATGCTGGCAAGAATTCCAATACATGACAAAATCTTTGAAAGAGTTATACAGTGTAAAAAGGCTTTTTTAGGCATTATACAGTGTACTTGATTAGAATAAGCAATATCTTCTGCGTAAATTAAAATTGTATGCTTACCAATATGAGCATTTGCTTGTCGACTTGAGTTTTGTACAGGGCATAAGCAATTAGTATCATTGGAATAATGATGAAGGTGTAACCGGAAGCTGCGATGCCTATTATACTCATGATGGTCAATCGTTTCCTGTCTGAAAAGCCATGCAGGGTGATGGCATCGTAGACGCCACTAGCGAAAATTGCGTACAGGATGAAGCAGCTGATTGACAAGCACTGAAATCCACATAAAAACGAAAGAGTTATCAGTGAATGAATGATAACAGCAATTTTAGCGTTATTTAATCCACCGCGTTAAGCCCGAGACGGACAAGTGAAAAATTAAGATTCTCACAGCAAGAAATTTCCCTTTATACCACGTTTTTTAAAACATGCAAATCAATAAAAAATAACTTGCCAGTTATTCAGCAGTACGTTCTTTAGTATCAGATTGATAGAAATATTGGCAATATTTACTGATAATTTTTTCGCAATTTACTTCGTTCAAATTTCAATTATAATCTCCAGGAAAACAATATTTAGAATTCAATCGAACCCATATCAAACTAGTCGCTGCCATGGTTACGGTGAGAAAAGAACGACATATGGAAAGTGTAATTCAAATAGGAAGGAAGTAAATCGTGAATAAAAAAATTATCAGCAAAAATTGGTGATATTTCTGTCAATCATGCACTCGTGTGAGGTCTGCTGAATAACTGGCAAGTTATTTTTTATTGATTTGCGTGTTTTAAATAGTAGTATAAAAGAAAATGTAACATCACGATTTACCTGTCCTTCTCGGCGAATAAAGTAAAATCTCTCTCGATGCAGTTAACATCATAAAGTTTGCACACGTTTTGTTTGTCATTTTTTTGTGGAAAAATCCTCCTTCCCTTGAGTTAGATGATTGCAGTTAACATACTAAAGTATGCACACGTTTTGTTTGTCATTTTTTTTTGAAAAATCCTCCTTCCCTTGAGTTTATTTTAAAACAATTATGCAATAAGATAAAACCAAAGTTGGGTTTTCTGCGATAGACGCCATCTTGTTTAAAATCGAATCATGAAATACGGCTTTCTGTTGCGACTCATGAGTTTTCATTCACTGAGTAAACAATTATTTTATGCTTAAAAGCTTTTGGCTAATGCTTTTTTTATATTAAAATTGCTGGTTAACTCACACCGTCCACAAGTTTCATCCAGAACAATGCGCTTTTCTTCAACATGTTTCGTTTTTTTGAACTAGTCCTGATTCAGCACTGCTGTAATTTCTTTTCTATTTCCGTTTACGACATATTCCATTTCCGGCGAGTTGACTTCTTCCTCAGGTTTACGGATTTTTGACCTACGAAGCACTGATGCTCAATGTTGCCATCCTTATTTTCCACCTGGATATTTGTGTCTTGTACCAAGTATTAATGCACTCCAGTTTATAATTTAATCATTGTGCAGCCTTTATCTTATCCCAAGGCGACGGGGTTACCATGAAATTTAATCGATTATTTATCGAAGTTATCTGATGACGAAATATTTGCTCGATGTTATTTTAGTGACATTAGGTGACTAATTCCTTAGTGGACAACAAGGAGTGGTAAACATGTACGGGTATATACATGTACACTTTATGGGTATTCTGGATACAGCTGAAAAATACCTTCGTTGAAAAATGAAGTTTATAAAATTCAACTTGTTTCCAAAGCAAACCAGTTTTAAATTTGCAAATCTTCCAGTAGATTATACATGTATATTTTTTTCATAATGTGTGTCGAAATACAAGGCATTGATAAAAATATTTATAGGAATATCAACACCAAAATCGACCAAAAGCCGATAATGTGACTGCACCGTTTCACTATACATGTATTTTTTATTGAATGACAAGATAAAGAAAAGCATCTGACCTTCCATGATGTTCTTTTTGTCGTCACTCAAATGACGTCATCAGCAGTCGGTGTCAAAATGACAGTATTATTGATTCATTAGTTTCCTATTGATAATTCTGTAAATAATCAGATAATCGTGTCATTTTGATATTTTGTTTCCTCCATGGGTGGTACATTCAGTGCATTATATTTTTTTTTCTAATACATGTACGTATATGTTAAAGACATGACATGTGTCCAGCGCATATCACTGACATTTAAAAGTTGCAGTTTTTCTTCTGGTTGTTCGCCTGGGTAATGCCATTTCTTTTTCTTAATTTTCTTATAATTTTCTTACAAATTTCTTTTTAGAGGGGGATCTATGGTGCGTCACTCACTCCTGGACATACAACTATTGCGCCTAGAAATGAGCACTACAGTAGATCCCAGAAACAACAGTTATGGAGGAAGGTGATTAAAATGATTATAATAAGCTTAATGCATGCTTGTAAAGTAGTATTTGTTATCCGTATGCAAAATATTTACATGTACAGTACATGTAATGCTGAAAAACTACCTAAAATAAACTTTTGCATGTCTTGACCCTATATATCGGGACTAAAAATTGCAATTTGTTAAATTCCCTAAGCTTTTAAACTCTTAAACCAATTGGTAATGCTCAAGACGTTTCATATTTCAATTTTTTTCAAAAATGTTCGATCAATTTGTGAAGTACGAGCTATTTCTTTATTTTATTGAAGAATTTCAAGGCCCATCATTAGCTTTTTTGGACTCCCAATATGGTCGCCATTGCCATGATTCAATGTGGCTT
>JAQGAF010004671.1:0-13792 GCA_034687865.1 Kryphioiulus occultus
GGCTTTTCCATGACTTTCTCATGACTTCAATTTTTTTTTTCCATTTTATTTTGTGAATCAATGAAAAGACAAAAATCCAATGACCCTGTTGTAAATTTCATGACTTTTCCATGACCCTGATGTAAATTTCATGACTTCCATGACCTCAATCTCATTTCATGTCTTTGCCATGACTTCTTCATGACATCAAAAAATTTTCCATGACTATTAGAATACTAGGCCTTTCAAGTCTTATGTCATGACTAAATAGCAATTTTCAGAAACATTGTCTACCACTGTGGCGACAGAATTATTTTCCAAAAACACGCAAAAAACACGCGCTCTTTTTGTGAATCAATGAAAAGAAAATTCCTTGTCCCTGCATGTTGTAAATTTCCAGACTTTGCCATGACCCTGATGTAAATTTTATGACTTTTTCCTGACTTCCATGACCGGTAGACACCCTGAATCATACTGTGGTTTGGAAGCCATTTAATTTTTCACGAGGTAAAAGGGTAGGGTTTTTGCAATTTTTTTCCAAAAATGGCAAACAATCATGAAACAAACTGTCATGAATATGTCTAGTTGTTGATTGGTTTGTAGTAACATAACTTTCCCAGGTAAAAACTTTGCATTTTCCTAAGACCCTTAGGGTTTTCCCATCGCCCAATATTACGTGAAGTCACCCATCCTTTTATATACATGGCATTAAATAACTCTTCACCAATAAAGCCATATATTGACTAAAATAATAATTTAGATTTTAAATGCACAACACTACAATTTACTGAAATTATTTATTTTTGATAATATCCCAAGTTCGTTTGAAAGAATACAAGGTTCTTGGTTTTAAAAGAAGCCACTAATTGGTTTCTTCAAGTAAAATGCCACAATATCAAAGTTTACTGGAATAAACTTTTTCAATTTGAATTTTTAATTCAAAAAAACTCAAAACGCCATAATTGATAGTTGGAATACTTTTCGGATTCAAATTATAATTCATAGTGAGGAAATCTCCAGGCTTGTTCAAACATTTGCGAGAACTCCCTGACTGTTTCAGATTTCCCAGGTCCTGTGGGAACCCTGCTTATTATTATTGTCCCATTAATTTGCTTTACATTTACAAATCTAACATTTTTGCAATTATTTTTGGAATATCCCAAATTCGTTTGAAAAAAAGACTTCTTGATTTAAAAGAAGTCACTAATTTGTTTCTTCAAGTAAAATGCTCACCACAAAACACATAAATGTGTGAAATTGCAAATGTGCTCGCTGCGAAATCACCACACGTACAACTATGATTATTGTGAACAAGCAACAAAAAACCTCGATTTTCCAAAAAAACAAACTGGTCCATTACTCTGGCCAAATCAGCAAAAAATATGTGAAATGCAAATCATGGAACTAACCTTCACAGCCTGTAGGGCATGGTCCACACGATCGGTGTACACCTCGTCGAGCAATGAAATCTTCTGTTGGAGCCTCGTGACGGCCAGCTGGAACTCCAGAAGCTTGTTCTGGAATTCCTTGTTGACGATGATTGCGTCTGAGAGGCTCGACTGCTTCTTCAGGATGGCCTCCATAACGAGATTCAACCTAGCCTTGATGTCCGTCAGTCGCGACTTCAACTCTGCCAGTCCTTCCGGTGCCAGCGACTGGGACAGGCCATCGCATTCCTGGGCCAAAGCTATGGTCTCGGCTTGGTGTTCGATGACGTCACTATGCAGCACCTGAAGCAAGTTACAAATTCTATCTTTATTTAGATGTCACCAGTTGTCTTACAGCACGCTTGTCAAGGTAATGTGCCTGTAAACAAATACTGCATGTACAGTACACATATTTCCCGAAGCTTTCTCAGCAAGGGGATGGCAACTCTTCAAAATCGTGTACACCTGACTGCAGACTTCAAGGACTCCAGTGACGTCATGGAAGTCATATATAGTAGAAATTTTGTAGTGGGGAAGTTAGTGTGTTATCATCTTCTCTGGGGTCACTAGGGGTATAAACAAATTACGACACATAGTGACAGAAATGAGAAGGCCAAAAAACAATGAGGCCATCATTTAATTATGATGGACACCAAGTTTGATGGTGACAGCGCGGTTATCGGGACCGTTACAGTGACGGTGCAGTTACTATGATGGTTATTGAGACGGTGTGATTACCCTGACGGTTACAACACGGTTACCATGACTTTAGTGCGATTTCTAATAATGACTTCAGAGGGATTTCAAAGACTTCAATGACTTCAGAGGGACTTCAAAAACTTCCGAGGGATTTCAAAGACTTCAATGACTTCAGAGGGACTTCAAAGACTTCCGAGGGATTTCAAAGACTTCAATGACTTCAGAGGGACTTCAATGACTTCAGAGGGACTTCAACCAACATGCTCATACTTTGAAATACAGTGAAACCACCCTAAGTAGGACACCTTTCCATTTCTGTGGCAAACAATTTTGTCCGATAAAAAAGGGTTTCTCTCGTCGGCGGGGTATAAAACACTGTCCAACCTACGAGTTTTGGGGTTCCCATTTATAATGGTTGCCCCTAATGATAATTATATTAATTCTATGACACGTGTCTGTTGCAGAGAAAAACTGTCTAACATCATAAGGGTTCGACTTAAAGAGATGACTAACTAGAGGGAGTTATTATGTACATATTTCCTGAAACTTTTTGGGTATATTTTTAAATATTACCTAAATACAAATAACAATAAAACCTAGAAAGCTTTCTTGGCAACCACACACCTTCAAATCCTCCATCTGCTTTTCCAGAGCTTCAATGGCCGGCGTCTTGAGGTTCAACGGATTCTTCAGGGTGTTTTCCAAGGTGTCCAACCAGTGGAGGAAGTTCTCCAGCTTTTCAGCGAGCGTCTCCCATGTCTTAAACAGTTTGTCCATTCTCTGGAGGTTCTGTTGCAGCTGCTCCTTCAGTTCCTCGAGGCGATTCAGAGCTGCTATCAGCTCGGTCTGGTCGACGGCAGCGTCGGAAGAGACCTCGGTGGTCACGGTAATTATCTGTTCCTCGACCTCCTCATACAGAATCTGCAATTGATTCATTGGACAAATTTACGCCGCAATTCGCACGAGGAAAGTCATTGAAGGCTAGCATCAACTGATATACAACCTTAATGCCGCCTCTCAGTTCCTGACTTTCCTCCCTCGTCTTCGGCTTCTGCTGGCCAGCGGCTACCCTGGCTTGCACGCGCTTGAGCCAGGCTTGCACGTTTTGGACTGTGGCCTGGTAAGTGCTCCATTTGAGTAGCTGCTCCTCGATTAGTTCTTTCTGTTCTTTTAGCTCCTTGCGCAGCTGCTCAACCTCAGATCGCAGGCTCTCAAGCTGGGTTTTCAAGAGTTGGGACTGCTCGTTGGCCTGTCCAGAGAACAGCTCCTCGCCTTCCTTCTCCAGGTTGATCAAGATTTGAATTTTGTCGTCCAGCTCGATCTCTAGATTCTGAGACGCAACGAGAGAATTGGAAAATTTACGAAACTGCAAATTTAAATGTTGAATTTGTTCCAAACTGACCCATTTCATTGTAAAACAATAATCATGGATGTCAAAACAGTCTCCAAAAATGTTTTCGAATCCAAAGATCATTCAACTCTAAACCAAAAGCATAATTCTTTGAACAAATACACATGTACGTAAACACAGTCAAAAAAAACCACGAAGTTCTATTCTGTACTACGTTTCGCCCCTCCATGAGGCTTCTTCAGGTCCTATTTTTAAATTTCTGAAAACGATAGCAAATTACAATTGTGCATAACGCTCAAATTTACAATACACACTTTAAAATTAAGATAGCCAGGGAATAACCCCAGAGAACGAGCAAGAGCTCAAGAACCAATTTTTCAAAATTACGAATATTTGTTCGAATTTATCTATTTTTTTCCAGTAATTTTGAAAAATTGGTTCCGAATTACGAATATTTGTTCTACGTTTCTACGTATATTTGTTCGAATTTTCAATCTGCAATTGATTCATTGGACAAAATTGCTCCAAAATTTGCTCCTTCTCAAGGGCTATTCCCTGGTTTTCTTAACTTCAAAAGTTGTATTGTAAATTTAAGCGTTATGTACAAATGTAATTTGCAATTTTTTTTAGTGACTAAAAATAGGACCTGAACAAGCCTCTTGGAGTTGCGAAATGTCGTCCATAATAAAACTTGGTGTTTTTTTTACTGTGTTCCAAGTATATTTTTTCGATCATATATTTTTTCATGATGTCGATCCTCTCGTTTAACGTAATTCTTCTTAAATTTTCTTCACAAATCCAAAAAAACTTGGCTATGCATTACCTAATCTGAAAACATTGCCAAAATAGCCAGTATTCCGAAATCCACAAGCCATCGTTTTTTGAGTGAATATAATTAAAACTATTTTCACCAAAACCCAAAGATTGATACCCACGTCAACAATGTCAATTTTCCTTTCCGGAGTCAAAGTGGTGGACTTGAGCTTCTCCAGGTCCTCCTTGGCCTTCATCAGCCAGCTGCGCAGCTCGTCTAGCTGTCGGCTATATGAGGTCCACTTGACAGTGATGTCCTCCAGGAACTCGATTCTCTCGTCCACCGTGGTTAGGATAACGTGTATTTGCTTCTCAATCTCCGTGATCTCCTTCTCCAGGACGGGCCTCTGCGAAGGTCCAATCTTGTCGAGCAAGATGGCGCTTAGCGTCTGAAGCTTCTTGAGCATGCCCTCGGTGGCCTCTCGCAGTTCGATGCTTAGATTCTAAACCGAACACGACAATGAGGATCATGGCGAACTTAATAAGGTTCAAAAGCAACTTGGTCATCGTGCCGAGTAGTACGTCATAACACTTAAAACAAAACATCCACTGCACACGACACCTTCAATGTCAATGTCTTACTTCCTAAGTTAATGGGATAAGTGTTAACGTTAGATTTGGTCAAGTTCGACTAGGTTAGGTTAGGTTAGGTGGAAAACCCAAGCACATATCTCATTAAAAGGGCCAGATTAAGACCTGTATATGCCCTAAGCACTGAAGATGTTGGTGCCCCCTCATATTTATTTTATTCAAAATAAACCATATAATATGATTTTTCGAAATAAAACAAATGGTGGATTGGGTTTAGAAAAATACCATAGGCGAAAATGTGGGTAAAAATAAGTCACAAATGCTGGATTTTAGGCCACAATTCTAGTCAAGAAATATTTTCTAACAATAAGAGCATTAATAATAAAGGAAACGCCATAGGCGAGTTTTTTTAACAGTCTGGAACTCAAATGATAGGTTTCAGCCTAATTTCTTACGCATAATGTACATTGGTTTGGTAAAACAGGTATGTTATTAATTTAGAAAACCGTTGGTGAAATTTTTTTAAACGCAAAACCACAAATGAGGGAATTAAACGCAGTTTGTTTAGTGTTGATTTTTAAATCTCTACCACAAATAGTGTATTTAGAAAAGGTTTACTAGAAATATAAAAAAAACAAAGGGAACACTGATGGCAATTTAAAGATGTAATTAGTCAATAATGCATTTTAATGGATTTTATAAAAAATAGTTTTTAACCATATAGTTTAGTGTAAATTCCCATACACCAACTTGTGAGATTAAGAAATTAGAAGCGCCTCAGAAAAACTAGATAGCAAATGATGAATCTAAGCTAATACACTTACGCGCAAAAATTCGGACCACCTGCAAGAATCGAGCAAAAATGTGGTTTTCTCAGAAACCAAATAACCGATTTCATATCGTAAAAATGTGTTTTTTATACAAATTATTCCTCTTATAATTCGCCTAATTTGCATAAAAATCCATATGCATATTTGAGGCGTAAAATGTCGAGCTTAAAGCAACCCAAATTTGCATTATTTATGACATATGCATTCTCGTACCCCTGTGGCTATAATCGTGTTTCTGAATGAAATTTGATTATCAGAGCTTAATTAACACACATCCAGACATATTGTTAATTAATAGCTTCTCGATAAAATGACCACCCTACATCAAAAATAGGAGCACAAGTTGTACAGCTTTTCTCCAGAGAAACTCAGCAGAAATCATTTTCACACTAGGCGAATTATAAAGAGGAATAAATTGTCTACAACACATTTTTCCGATTTTAAATCCGACATTTGGTTTCTGAGAAAAACACATTTTTTTTCTCGATTCCTGCAGGTGGCCAGAATTTTTTGCTCGTAAGTGTAATTTTATACAAAAATTCTTTGGTAATATTCCAATCTGATCATCCATACCATTTTCCACTTTGTGGTGCCCCCTTCCCTTGATGCCCTAAGCAAGTGCTTAGTTTGCTTATAGGTTAATCCAGCCCTGCCCATTAACTTAGTAAGTATGTCATTGGCCTTTTAGTATAGAGAGTGCAGTGTACTGTTAGCCTTTTCCCACAAGGTGTGTTTCACCTTGGTGTCGTCGTAGCAGGTATTATGAAGAAGGTGTCGTTTGCAGTGAATGTTATTTTTGGGGTGTTTTGCAGTGGAACCATCGTGCTGACCTGTTTGTTCCTCAATTCCGAGGGTAATTCTTTGTAAGCTGCCCGGACGTCTCCGATCGTCTTTAGTTCCTCTTCAGCCTGTCGTAGCAACCGGAAAATCTCCTTCTTCTGGTCCTCATAGTCCGTCCATACCTTTTGTGTTCCCTGTAAACATGAGTGCAATTAAAAATGGTCAATGAAAAGAATTTAAAAACTTAAAAAAAAAATATTCAATTTTGTCTAACAATTTCAGAAACATCGATTAATGCAGCAATTGCAAGCACGTTACCTTCAAGCTACTCAGCTTAGAAGAAGCAAGGCTGAACGCCTCGTTCCACCGACTCTCCAGGTCCTGGATGGTGGTGTCCACGAAGGATGGTGCGTGAATCTCGCTCTGCAGTTCCCGGCCCTTCTGCAAGCTGGACATGATCTTGGTGCGGTACTCCTCCAGTTTCTTGATGAGCAGCTAGGGTAGCAACAGGGTAAGGTCATTTGTCTGGCCACGGTATACACGTACTGGCTGTCAAGCAGTATGGAGGTAGGAAATATACAGGAAATATAGGAAGAATACAGAAATTTTTGGGTATTCGAAGGCAGCAAGGGGGGGGGGGGTCTGGGAGGCGAAATTTTTTAACTTAATAGACAAGGGAATACATGTATTACAATCCAAAATTAGTTTGTTTAGTAAGTATAATTAGAAATAAGGCGACATTTATAGAAAACAGTCTAATGGACCGTGCAAATATTATGTAACGCACCAGGTATGCTCATGAAAGTGTGACGAACTTTTACAGGGGGTCCGTGGGTTTTTTCCATGCGTTACACAACACTTTTCAATGGCCAGGATATCTTAAAAATTCTACCACAGAGTGCTGCAGCTATAGACAACAGCATTAGCTGATGTTCAAAATTAACTATTCAGAGCCTGGCAGTTAGATTTGCAATGGATTGGTGGAGATGTCTAAACCAAATCTTTGTCATCAATAACAAATGGTACACTAGGTCCTGTATAACCTACAAGTTACATTTAAAATCTATGGGTGAAAATAAAAATTGTGTACAAATGTGTTAAGTAACAATAGGGGTGGGTAGTCTGCAAAGTGATACAGGGGTGGGTGGGTCGCTAAAAAGGGCAAAAATTGCGTTACGTAATATATGCACGGGCTCTAATGATGGATTTTGCCCATACATTATTATACAAGAAATATTTTGTAATGTAAAAGGACCGCTGTAGGCAGTTAAAAAAAGTAGACTGGAAATGACAGATTAGCGTGCATTTCCATCCTTAATTTAGGTGCATCAAAGACTAAATTTTTAGAACCAAGTTCACTAGTGATGGACTTTGCATATACTCGTATCTAGGCAAAAAAGTTTAGTAACACATGGATTAATACTTGAGGTAATGTCCTAGCTAATTTCTTAATTTAGGCGAGCCACGGGCGAAATTTTAAGACAAACATCTCAAATGATGAATTTTAGCAAGGATATCTACCATATTCTTCAATGTTAAAACTTTATGCAGGAAAAATATATGACAAAATAGTTTTTTTTTCTAAAATAATGGATTATACCGGCAGAGGATTGCCTCAAAAATATAGGAACACAAGACAGCCAGTATATAAACCTACAAATCCCTGATTTTTTACAAACCTCCTGCTTCTCGATGAGGCTCTCGATGATGTGGAAACTGTCGATGACGATCTTTTCGTCCTGCACCATGCTCTCGTGCACCTCCTTAAGCCACTCAGTGATCTCCTCCACCTCCTCGCGGTACAGAAAGCACTTGGAGACGGTGTCCACCCTGATGATGGTCGTCTCAATGGTCGGCAGCAGCGTCTTGTAGCGGGCAATGAGAGCCTCCAGATTCTGCTGCTCGTGGACTGCATCCTGCTCGTTGCAGTGGGCAACGAGGAGGTCAAGCTGTTGGACAAGCCACTTCATGCCCTCCCGATGGCTATCGATCTCTTCGGAGATGGCCTGATAAATAAAAGCATTTGCTTGATATCGGCGTATGAACTCTTTGGCATCATCACCCTGCATGCTCTGTTGTAAATTGGCAATATGATTAGGCGGAAACCATGAAAGCTCGATTCTTTTCAATTTAACTAAAGATAATTTTTTATTTTAATCCCTCTTTATTTTAATAACCACTATGGGGTCACCATAGTGTCACTGACTGTGCAGAGATGGGAATGTGTCCAAACTCACACAAAAACTAATGAGAAATACATGTAAGGTTAATTAAAAAAGAATAATCACTGAATAAATTAATGTGAAGGAGACATTAAAAATGTGTAATTGATGTAAAAAAGTGAGTGAGCTGCCATGAAGCGAATCGAAATGTGACAAAGACATGAGTAATGTGAGCGCCATAGTGACCATGACATCACTCGACATGACATGACAATGACAAAATTGCACAAAAGGACATTACCTGTAGTTTAAGTTTCTGTAGAAGGCAGCATGCACAAAGAGAAAGATATGTAAAAGGAGAAAGGCGCTTACGTGTATATTTCGGACATTTACATGTAGACTTAAGCCACGCAAGTACGAAAACCCAAGGGTGCAAGAAAGTGTCGAAAAAGGCAAAAGGCAAGCGAGTAAATAGGAAAGCGGTTCGATTTTTAAAAATTCTACTTTATGTAACTGACTAGGCCTGTGGAATAACGACATCAGCCAAAAACTACCGAAATCTAATAGAATCAGCCAAAAACTACCCATGTTTTTTGCTTATTTATCTAGTGTAGCTCAACAATGTTTTCGTATAGTTTTTCTCATGCCGACATTGTTAAACTTAATGCAAACAAACCTGCCGGGGTATCTATTGTCGAAGAGCATGCCAATCTGTCAAGCAGACAGACTGACTGGCTATTTATAGACAGGAGCATTACTCCAGACTTGAGCGTGGGAACAATGGGCATTTATTTATATTTCAGCCCCAGAGCTCAAGCTCCCAAAAGATACCTTGAATCGGGCTTCTATTTCTTCGAACTCCTTGGCTGTAATGGCGTCTTCGTTCATTTTCTTCACGGCGTCATCCACTCGGTCCATCCAATTGACCATCGCGTCGAACCTGGAGAAGAAGAAAGTATGAAACGTGAAAACATTACAATCATTTTGTTACTATTTGTTAAAATAAATCGACTAAGGAATTACGAGTTTAGATGCCATAGCCGAAAATCTTAGAAAAACCTAACCACAAATGGTGGATTTTAGCCCAAATTCTACACAAAATTAGCAATACATGTATTAATAAACTGAACAATAGTTAAGGGAAATTCTATGGTGAAATTCTTGAAAAACTACCAGCTAAAACAAACTTATGCACGGCAAGAATAATGCTGGGAATTTTTTAGAACTTGATAACAAAATGCTGCACTTAACAGGCTAAGTTTTTTAGAATAATTAAATGTCAAATGATAGGTTCAGCCCAATTTCCACACCGACATTTTTTTTGGGCAATTAACAATTCAAGACTGACAAAAGGGAAATTATTAGAAACACAATATCAAGGAAGACGGTTTTTACTCGCATTACATGCAAAAATTACTTAATAGTTAAATGGTTACTGCGTTTTGTGCGGCATTCGAAAAAAAAAATAATTTATAAATATATGATTATTTTGTTTAAATATTGAACTTTACGCTCCCTGGTTTGAGAAGCAATGTCCTATATAATGCAAAATATACAAAATTAAAACCGAAACATGGCATTAATCTAAGATTAATTACAGAAAAATTAATAAAAACACTTATGAATTTATGGTTTTAGCCCAATTTTTATACCAAAACTTGCTTGTAGAATTAATGATTTAAGAAAGACAAAGAGGAAATTACACGTATTAGAAACACAAAATCAAGGATGATGGTTTCTACACACGTTCTGCACAAAAATGACTTAATAGTTAAGGGAACATGGTAACTGTGTTATTTAACTATGCGGTTTTCGAAAAAAAAAAAACATAAATATTAGTAGGTTATTCTGATGAATTACTGAACTATTTCGTGCCTCCCTAATTTAAGAAGCAGTGTACAAGATAATGGGCAATATCAAAAAATTACGATCAAACTCATGGTATTAATCTAAAATTAATTATGGAAAAAATAATACAAACACTTATGAATTTATGGTTTTAGTCCAATTTTCATACCAAAATTTGTTTTGCACAATTAATGATTTAAGAAAGGGAAAGAGGAAATTACATGGAAATTACAAAATCAAGGATGATGGTTTAAATACTGAACTATTTCTTGACTCCATAATTTGAGAAGCACCTTACAAGATAATGCGCAATAACAAAAAATTCAGACCGAAACATGGCAGTAATCTAAAATTAATTACAGAAAAATTAATATAAAAGCTTATGAACTTATGGTTTTAGCCTACTTTTCATACCAAAATTTGTTTTGTACAATTAATGGTTTAAGAAAGACAAAGAGGAAATTACATGAATTGGAAACATAAAATTAAGGATGATGGTTTTTACTCCCGTTCTGTGTAAAATTGACTTAATTGTTAAGGCAACATGGTTACTGTGTTATTTAACTGTGCGCTTTTAGAAAAAATAAATTCATAAATATTAGCAGATTATTCTGTTTAAATACTGAACTTTTTCGTGTCTCCATAATTTGAGAAGTAACGTACAATATAATGCGCAAAATCAAAAAATTAAGACCGAAAACATGGCATTAATCTGAAATGATTTACAGAAATAGCAACACAAACACTGTTAAGAATTTATGAATGTTTTTGTACAACGATCTTCGAGCGATTATATCAAGTTATTTTCAAAGAACTTGGAAGGGTTTATGGAATCATAGTTCGTCCACAGAATAGCTTGGTGTGTAGGGTGCCGTCAGGGGGCCCTTACCTGTTTCTGTACTCCTGCCATTGGCGTGGTACGTGCAGCAGCAGTCGGTGCATGTCATCAATCTCCTTCTTGAGCCTAAGCCACTCACTCTGGTGCTGCTCAACGCTCTGTTGCAGAGACTGGTCGCCAGTCTGAAATGTGCAGTGCCGGCGTCCCAGGTCTGTTAATCTGGTCAGGTGCTCGGCAACTTCGCTGGCCACATTACGCTCTTGGAAGAAACTCTGGAAGGGCAAGATTAAACAGTCAGACTACAGCAAAGCAGAAATCCGAAAGACAGAATGCTATGCTGTCCCATGAGCGAGTTCTGGAAAGCCAATGTCTGTAGCAGAGAGATCCTGCTGTCTGTGTGATAGGGTGGGGCTAGAGAATCTCGTCCAGAAATTTAGCCACATTCTCTGCACGTGTTATGGCAGTTTGCCAGCTCCTTACTTCCCTGCACATGTCTAATTCTTGGTTTGGTAAACAAATGCTATCTTGAGGCGCATTGTGGTCTCATAAAATGAGATTATGGAAGATATTCTGTAAAACTATATACTGCGATTACTCGATCAAATAGCTGAACTTTATTACCACTAGACAATAAAGCACGTGGTAATAAAGTACAGCTATTTGATCGAGTATATACCGGTATGATGTATGATGTCTATAAGATACATGTATTATGCAAAATATTAAATTTCAGGAAAACTGGATTTGGGAGTAAGAGAGTGCGACACCTGGAAACGTAGTATAATTTCTAAAATGAGGGAAAAAAACCGTCTTATTCGTGTAATTAGTTGAAAATAGGACACATTTTTGGGATCACAGAAACATTTGTTTGAATTTGGGCAATGAAATCTAAATTTTCTAATTCTGATTTAAGGCGGATTGTGGAGCTATTTTAAAAATTGATTATTTCTTGAAAGGAAGCTAGTTTGGCAGTGATTATTGGATTTTTTTCATTCGCTAAACATCTGGTCAACATATGTAGGGTCATAATGCCCGGCAGAAACCTAATTTTTTTTAATTTGCCTATTTCCTTACAAATAAAGGGAAAACGTCAACATTTTGGCTGTACTATAGTATATGCCCTACTCCAACATTGACATCATGAGAAAGTGGACTTCCAAAGGCTGAAAAAAAAGGCTGGTAGTGATTGCATATGGTTAGGGCAGGAAAAATAAAAACATAAAAAGACAAAGAGGAAAAATTACGAGTTGGGTTAGGACACGTTACGATAGACAATAAAAAAACACAGAAAGAAAAAATTCCGACAACTAGGACAAGTTTGCTCCAACACAGATACCTTGAGAAAGTGGGCTTCTCCTAACAGCTCAAAGGTTGGCAGTAATTGTCTATGGTAAGGGCAGGAAAAATAAAAACTTGTCCTAGCTGCAGGAATTTTTCCTTTCTGTGTTTTTATGTCTATCCTAACCTAACTCAAAATTTGTCCTCTTTAGGAGTTAGGTTAGGATAGACACAAAAACACAGAAGGGAAAAATTCCTGCAGCTAGGACATGTTTGCTCCAGCACAGACACCTTGAGAAAGTGGGCTTCTCCTAACAGCTCAACGGTTGGCAGTATTTGCCTATGGTAAGGGCAGGAAAAATAAAAAACAAAAGACAAGTAGGGTTGAAACCTGCATATTTCATGCATATTTTGAGCAGGGAATAAACCATCGTGTCAACCTATCAACTACCAGGGCAGTTGAAGACCAACTCACCCTGTGCCGCTGGAGCACAGCGATCAGGTCCTCGCTGTTGGTGTTGTAGGCGTGTTGTTCAGCCATGAGCTCGGCTTCGACGTCTCGTAGCAGTTGCTTGAGGGCGTCCTCCGCCACCAGATATTCCAACTTCAGCAGGTGCTGCGGGGCATAGCCGACAGTGTCCTGGAAAGCAGAAAAGGGCAGCTGTTCAGTGATAAGGTCTCAAGGACGGGCACCCTTGTCCAGCTCTGCGATGATGCAGCCGCAGCGATGGGCTACACGAAGATGCGCAAGCCGGGAGACAGCAACTGCTGGTTGCGCCATGGACAAAGCCAAAAACGCAACTTTCAGAAGACGGCGTCGACCTCCCTGATGGAGTGTGTGCCACTCAAGAGCAAGGCTTCTGGAAGGGCGCCAAGAGCTAGTGCCCAGAGACCCATTTTACGGCAAAATGCTCGGGCAAGTTTTTCAAGTTTTGTGTGGGCTTTGCATTTTCGTCCGTCCAACGTCCTGCACAGTTTGGCCCATTTCCACAGTCCTCGTGACTAGAACTCCTTAGGGCCATAAAAGAACAGAAAGACGAATAAAGAACAGAGCTTTGAAAAGTTTCTATTGCTGCAGGAAATCTGGTGGGCTTGAGGTTTTGAACCTGAAGGTTGTTGCTGCAACCTCCAAACGCAATTACAGGGTTCATACCAACATTTGCAACTCAATTTCCCCGATTTCCCTGACCAAATCTGATCAATTTCCCTGACTTATCAAATAAAAAATATCACATGTAAGTAAAATTAACTTTATT
>JAQGAF010004672.1:0-13790 GCA_034687865.1 Kryphioiulus occultus
GGGAGGTTCTGCTCTCCACTTTACCGAGTAAGTAAAGAAACGATGAAAGTAGTGGTATCTCAAGGACGACATCCGCTGAAAGCGAACATCTCCCACTTATGCTGCACCTCTCATGTCTCTTCACAGAGTCAGACTAGAGTCAAGCTCAACAGGGTCTTCTTTCCCCGCTAATTTCGCCAAGCCCGTTCCCTTGGCTGTGGTTTCGCTAGACATCTGGCAGCACTGTTTTAGTTAGGCGTTATCCTAACCAAATAACCGTCATGATCCTAACCTTAAAGCCTCTACAGGGGGGCCTGAAAATAGCTTTCAACGGGATTTCATAAACCAAATAAAAATGCACGATTTATTCAAATTCTGATTTCAATTAGATTTTAATCTGAATCTACTCAGTTATTTCCGCATTTCATTTCCATTCAATTTTAACTAGCAATTAGAATTTCAATAATGCGGTTTAATTTCAATCATAAAGTCAGTTTATCAATTTTAATTATTAATTCGAAATGCAATAGGGCAAGTTGAATTCAATTAGATTATTAATTTATTAATTTCAAATCGCAAATAAAGTTACATTTCTGTTTGGAATTTTTTACTTTCAGCCAAAGACGCATTTATTAATTTTTTTCGATTTTCGTCGAATATTTAAACATTATCAACATTCATGAATTACTCCGCATATAAAAGTATATCTTGGAACGAAATGACTTATATTATTTGAACATGTTTGTTTCGTGATTGTTAACGACTTAAAGTTGGCCTATTTCCGCAACATTTGGACATACATGTATTTCTACACATGAATTTATTAATTTGTTTGATAAACCGATTTTGTGAATAAATTAGCTTGTCATAATTTAATGAATACAGTAGAACCTCCAAAGTTGACCACCTCCAAATGTTGACCACATTTTAACTGACCGGACGGTCACCACATTAACTCAATGGATGGTGACCTCTACATGTTGACCACCTGCACCTCTGTATGTTGTATATTGACCACTTGGATTATGACACACAATTTTAATTTACTCTCTGTGTGTTGACCAGCACGCTCTCAACGTGTAAAGGAATGGATGATTAAATTTATTGGCTGCTTGCAAAACTTATACTGAACACCCCTGAATAGCAACTGTCTCTATAAAGGTACAAGAGTTCATTTTGAACCCCTTCAGTACTGTATGCGTGTAATTGCTGGATAAATTTGCAGCACATTAGCAATACTGGTGCTGTATTATGAACATTTTAATAAGATTATTCTTGAATGATGAATGATAACTGTAAAATTTAAGTACACAATTAAGTTCACGGAATTAAATTGTATAATCCTGTGTCAGTACAAGCCTCGTTACATATGTTGACCACTCGCTTATGTTGACCAGTTTGCGACAGTCCCTTTGGTGCTCAACATCAGAGGTTCTACTGTATGTTATACAACAGTAGGCCCACATTTTCTATTTAGTACTTTATATTTGGTTCTTAAAATCAACTCAAAATTTTAGAAATTAATACAAAAAATGTATTTATAAAATAGGTAGGAAATACCGGTAATAGCAGGAAAACACGTAGAAAACATTATCGCTGCTGGGTGTTTTTCCCTGCAGGGGGCGCCACATTCCGTTTTTTTTTTGATTTCTCCAGCGCAAGGTGAAGTAGTGGATCCGAGGTCCCTAAATAGTTGTATGACAATTAATCGGTTTGGGTGGATCTGCCATCATCACGTAATAACGATAGAGCCTTGTTTAATTGATAACTTTTAAGATTCTTGGGGGAATTGGAACGGGTGGAGTCGTTCGTTTTCGGATAATATTTCTCCAGAGAGATTCTCGGAGCCACGCAATCGGATATGATAAGCCCTTCCGGTTGCCACCAGCTTTCCCTTCACGAAACGTGGCTTAAAATGCGTTATTAGCGCAACAAATCAATGCTTTTTTCGTGCTCAGCTGCTGGAAATTAGGCTAGCGAGGTGTCTGCTGGGTACGCCCATTACAGGGTGGAATAATACTTGTACAGTAATACAGTAGAACCTGTCGGAACTAATATCACTGGAACCGGTAACGCGTATTAGCTTAGACACGTCATTAGTTAGGAAAAATTGGTACGAGAAATAGTACATATTTACTCGGACAGGTACTAACGTATCGAGTGCTGCCCCTGTAGTTAGGCAAACATGCACTGCGCTTTTGCCAGCATCGATTGCCTATTTCAGGGGCAAAACAACAAGCACGAACAATTTTTAGAAAACAAGATTCAACTAAGCTTAGATGAAGAAAAGATCAAGATTTTAAACATGGTTCAGCCTACCAGTTTTTATTAATTGCGATGCAGTTATCTGGCCTCGGTTAGGGTCCATTCATTCCAAACATGACATGCAGAAAACTCGCCAAAGGCTCAATTCTGTGTTGAATTCGGACTTTTTTACACAAATGTCTCCTTTTTTTCAATGAAAAACGTACAGAAATTACGAAAATCATAACAGTGAAAATAGAAGCAGGCGGCCATTTTTGTTCGAATGTTGGATTTGGAACGCGTGCGCGTGGACGCCGCTCACGTGCATTGACCGTGATCGGCGCGTGCAGCGATCCCAACTAGAGAGCGAAATACGTGCGTACATCCTAACTCGATGTACATCCGTAACACGTTAAAAGATCCTGAAAGTAATAGAAAGCAAAGCATGTTAACAGAACCCAACTATAGAGCTAAGCACGTTGAAAGATCCTAACTGGAGACGTTAACACGTGCAAAGATCCTAACTACACGTGGAAAGCTTAGCACGTGCATAGATCCTAAATAGAAAACGAAGCACGTGCGAAGATCCTAACTAGAGCTTTGTACGTGAAAAGCTCCTTAGTAGAAAGCGGAGCGTGTACAAAGATCCTAATTAAAAAGACTAACACGTGAAATGATCCTAACTAGAGAGTGAAATATCGGCACACATCATAACTAGGGAGTGAAATAATTAAGTGCATACATCCTAATTGGAGAGTGAAATACGTGTACACATCCTAACCAGAGAGTGAAATACGTGCATATATCCTAACTAGAGAGTGAAATACATGCAAACATCCTTAACGCATTAAAAGCTCCTAAATAGAAAACAAAGTATGTTAACAGAACCCAAATATTGTGCTAAGCACGTGAAAATATCTTAAGTGGAGAGCTTAACACGTGCAAATATCCTAACTAGAGAGAGAATCGCGTGAGCAAAGATCATAATTAGGGACCTTAGTACGTGTTAAGATCCTAACTAGAGAGCGAAACAGGTAAAAAGATCCTAACAAGAGAGCGAAATAACATGAACGGAACCAAACTAAAGATGTTAGCACTCGCAGAGATCCTAACCAGAGAGCGAAGCGCCATAAGCACTTTAATGCATTTTTGTGTGTGCTAAAATTGTCCAATGCCAAAGCAATGACTTTTCAAGGGGTTTGGTACATACGGATCGATGGGGATGAATTAGGTGGACGACCCCCGCGAATTCCCTGATTCACAGAGAGAGTGAGAGTGAGAGAATCCGCTGGATTTCCTGTCTCTTTTAATTAAAGGCGTCCAGCGCTATAGCACATATTAAATGTCACGCTTTTGGCACTGGCAATAAAAGCCAGTAATGGATGAGACGAAATAATAATGATTTTTCGCCATGTATTTCGTCGGTTGTGTGTGTGTGTGTGTGTGTGTGTGTACGTCACCTCCCCCCCTCCCGTGAATTATGGCAGCCTGTCATGTCAGTCCGAGTCGCTTTGTTGTCGTTGGCAAAACGTACCTCGAACGTCCACTCCCTGGTCAGCTGGTCAGCTGGTGGTCATCCACACGATCGATTTGGATGGAAGCAACGAAAACTACGTTCGTTTAATTGTTGGCATTTGGGGAACGACCCCCACGACCCATGGCCACGCCCAGGAGACAGTATTATTAAGACTGAAAACATTCATGAATGGGGGAATGAATGTGCACGGGATACGATAGCAAATAGCAATGGATGTGGATTGTACGGCGTATGTGGAGAATATATTACGGCATGAAAGTGGGAAGGAGACAGTGAAATTGGAGCGGAAATGAGAATGGAAATGCACAGTGAAAGGAAAGATGAGGTGGAAACTGCATGGGATGAGGAAGGTTAGAAAGGAGGAGACAGTGAATGTAGAAAGGAAAAATTGGGAGACAGTAGCGATAATGATAGAGAATGGTAAGTGAAGTACAGGTAGGAGGCAGTGAAATTGGAGCTGAACAAATATGAAGAAAAGCAGAATGCAGTAACAATGAGATAGAAAAGTACATGTAGAAGACAGTAGCAATGACGTAGAAAAGTAGAAGCCTCTAGCAATAAGTGAAGTACAGGTAGAAGACAGTGAACTCGGAGCTGAACAAGATGTAGAAAAATATAGGAGACAGTTGCAATGTAATAGAAAAGTGGAAGAACAGTAGCAATGAGATAGATAACGATAAGTGAAGTACAAGTAGAAGACAGTGAAAGTAGAAACGAAAAATTGGGAGACAGTAGCGATAAGATAGAGAATGGTAAGTGAAGTACAGGTAGGAGGCAGTGAAATTGGAGCTGAACAAATATGAAGAAAAGTAGAAGACAGTAACGATGAGCTAGAAAAGTGCATGTAGAAGACAGTAGCAATGACGTAGAAAAGTAGAAGACAGTAAAGATGAGCTAGAAAAGTAGAAGGCAGTAGCAATAAGGTAGAAAAGTAGAAGGCAGTAGCAATAAGGTAGAAAAGTAGAAGACAGTAGCAATAAGGTAGATTTGTAACGTGTAGTGCGAGACAGTAACGATGAGGTAGAGAATGAAAAGTGTAGAAGAAGACAGTGGATAACGAAGCAGAAAATTTATTGGTAAATTTGGAGACAGTAGCTATGGAGTAGACATTGGAAAGAAAAGTAACAGGCAGTGAAATTAGTTGAACAATGAGGTAGAAAAGTAGGAGACAGTGACAATGAGACAGTAGCAATGACATAGAAAGGGAAACTTATTTTTGAAAAATAAGTTGAGAAAGTCAAAAGGGTTAGTTTTAATAATGTCAACGTTAGTATATTTTTCATCAAACTACAGGTAGGTGGTGGGAAACTTACCGACATCCAATTTTCCGTAAAATTCTTCAGGAAGGAATCTGTTCGACTTTTCCTAAAATTTCATCAATTTTTTTTCCCATGCAGAAAACAAACGGAATCCTGAAAGGACATTGCAAAGTGTTTTATTTCAAGATTTGACATGATGTAACATTGCATTTTCATCGTGAAACGAGAATAATAATAATAACCATAATAATAACAATAATAATGCTTAAATAGAATCTCGTGATAGAGCGCTATAATACAATCAAAATTTCGTTTTATATCAATTTGCTGATATTAGAAACCCAGATCGAACTCTAATTAGTTAATCTTCGTGCTAGAGTATTAATTATTATTATCATTAATCATTATTGGTTGGTTCGTGGAGCGAATTATTATTCGACTTTCACATTTTTATATATATATTTACAAAAAACGGTAACTTCTGAAAGGCTGATGGCCGTTAGCACTAATCTCCGATTAGCTTAATCGGAGTTTGGTGCAACGCGCATTAACCAGATGCCATTCCGCAATTATTCGTAATAAATTAATTGAAATTGTATTCGATTTTTTTTTTCTCCTGAAAAATGGCGAGTGACGTCACAGCCTATCGCTAATCAAAGATTGAAATTAATGTCTTAATCAAGAAATTGTTCCTTAACTTTAAGTAGTTAATAATTTAGTTAAAAATGCTTCCGATCAATTTAATTTAATCAGCCTACTTTATCGGTTGATTAAATTCAACGAATGTTATCTTTATTACTTATTAATCATCGTTTAAATCGACCATTAAATTAGTCAACAACTTTTATAAAATCTCAATCACAGAGTACTTATTAATTAGGTAAATCAATCATCAAATTCAGTGAACTTTTACATAATTTTATCCAAGATGGATTGGTGCAATTCAAGTTTGTCTTGCCTTAATGGTTGATTAAATTCAGCGAATATTTTCATTACTTATTAATGATCGTACAAATCGACCATTAAATTTAGTCAATGACTTTTGTAAAATCTCAATCACAGATCATGTATTAACACTCGCTTAAATCGACCATTAACTTTAATACATTTTACCAAGCGAATTTTAATCGCTCATTAATTTAAGATGAAATGGTGCAACTCGAGCCAGTCCGGCTTTAACGGTTGATTAAATTCAACGAATATTATTTTCTTGCATAGTAATCATTGTTTAAATTGACCATTAACATTGTCAAATTTTACCAAACGAATTTTAATCGCGCGTTAATTTAAGCCAATTTGGCGCAACTCAAGCTAGTCCTGCTTTAATGGTTGATTACATTCAGCGAATATTTGTATTACTTATTAATGAACGCTCAAATCGACCACTAACTTTACGAAATTTTACCATACGAATTGTAATCGCTCATTAATTTATCTTAATTAACCTTACACAGTAACCATCGTTTAAATCGATCATTAACTTTACCAAAGTTTACCAAACCAATTTTAATCGCTCATTAATTTAAGCTAAATTGGTGCACCTCAAGTTAGTCCTGCTTTAATGGCTGATTAAATACAGCGAATATTTTTATTACTTATTACTGATCGTTCAAATCAACCATTAAATCTCAATCACAGATTATTAGCTAATACTCGTTTAAATCGACCATTAACTTTACCAAATTTTACCATATACGAATTTTAATGGCGCATTAATTTAAGATAAATTGGTACAGCTCAAGCAAGTCCTGCTTTAATGTTTGATTAAACTCAACGAATATTTGTATTACTTATCAATAATAGTTTAAATCGACCATTAACTTTGCCAAATTTTACCAAACGAATTTTGATCGCTCGTTAATTTAAGCTAAATTGGTGCACCTCAAGTTAGTCCTGCTTTAACTTAATGGCTGATTAAATTCAGCGAATACTTTTATTACACAGTAATCATCGTTTAAATCGGTTATTAATTGCGCCAATGACTTTTACCAAATTTTAATGGTCAATTTACAACTAAAATTTAGTGATCGATTAAAGATTTTTGTGTAAATTAATCAGCAAATTTACTAACTGACTTGAAATTCTTCGTTTTGCGATGACGTCACTCGACAGCAGAAATCAATGAGTTTCGCTAATCGCCCGTTAAGCCTGCACGCAGCGCCACCTACAGCGATCTAGATTATTATAATAATAGAAATATTTAACAGGCGATTAATTCGTCGACAGAAATGAGTAAACGCATAATACCAGCGATGCGAACGGATGCGAATGGGAGAAAAAATGTTTTCAGAAATAGTTGGCTTTCCTGGCGACAGATGGCGCAATGGGCGCTCAGTAGCCCAACGCCATCTATCGGCAGAATTTGTCAACTCGAGGATTTCTCATTGATACGCGAGTGTATACGTCTAGGAAACGTTTTAAATTTGAATAAAAGAGCTTCTGGTCGTCTCGGTTATAGAAAATTTGATTCAATTAGTAGTATGGTGTTTGATATGGGAGTCTGAATGATAGAGAGATACGTTCGGGTTAAGGCTAGACCAATGCTGTCAGGTAATAGGGCGTAAGCAGCAGCGAAATAGGGGAAAATGGGCAAAAATAGGGATTTTCTTTCGATCCTAAGAAAATAATCTTTGAGAGACAATCGGTTACGTATTATTTTTGTTTTCCACTCGCACACCAGTCAAGCGGTGCTATGTTGGTTGGGATTTACAAAATCTGCTAAATCCTAACCATATTAAGTTCGGTAACTATGGAGACTTTCATTGGGTCACATTGGGGAAGTTCCGAAAAACATTCGGGATATTTTGGAATATATGAAGACGTGTATTTTGTGACTAATTTCTCGAAAGTGGGAAAAAAATTTTTTTTTAAATATTTTGAATTTACTGAAAATCCTGAGAATTTATTGAGAAGTGGTTTTAGTAAATTTTAAGGATGTTCGTGAGTCTGAGAAGTTGCGGAAATTCTGAAAATTTATTAACATTTCTGAGTTTTCTGAAAATTCTGAAAAGTTACTGAAAATTTTGAAAAGTTACTGAAACTCCTGAGAAGTTATTGAAAATTCGGAGAAGTTACTTAAAATTCTGAGGAATTACTTAAATTTCTGAGAATTAACTATCTTAAAATTTTGAAAACTCTCAGAAAATCCTGAGATTTTACTGAAACTAATGAGAAGTTACTGAAATTCTGAGAATTTACAGAAATTCTTGAATATTGTTTTAAATCCTGGGAATTTACAAGTAGGAAAATCCAGTAATTTTGTGGGTATTTTTGCACACGTCTTCAAAATGTCGTCAATTTATATGCGAATTTCAACATGTTGAATTTTCGAGAAAAAAAACCAGAATTAATTCGATAAATTAGCGTACACAAATATACATATAACATAAATATAATGACCAATAATAATAATAATTTAAAAATACATTCTTTCTAAGCGTCTAAAATTATTGCAAATTCTGGCTTTTCAGTGTTATAAGCAGTTGATTTTTTTTGGGCTCGAAATTTTCGTCGATATTTTTTTAAATATTTTTAAATAATTATAAGATATTTACTATAGAAGCCTACTGAAATTTACAATTTGCACAGTAATTTACAAGAGCTGTAGCGTTCTAGTATTGCGGTATAAATTAGCGTGTCGGATTAACGATAAGAAAAAATTCGTAACTCGTATCATGCTTAAATAATTTTATGATATTTTTTAGAAAAATTTATGTTTTAATTAATTATTTATGCAAATTTTTTTCGGTGTGGAAGAGGACGTGTAAATATTTCGCTGATATATTCTCGTCGTATTCATCGCTTTTCATGATTTTTTCTCCGCTGAGGGAAATTTGAAGAAAATTCAAATAAATTAAATGGTCTAACAGATTCGATAAAATGTTCGTAAATTTGACAAGCATCTGTAACGCTAAAAATATTAAAATTTTACCAAACTGTTATCCAGATTAAGAATGAAATTTGTTTTAAACTTCACCAAATTTCTTTTGAGGAATTAACAAATTTGCTTACGAAGTTTACACAATTTGTTTTTCAATCTGACCCAAACTGTTTTTATATTTTAGCAAACTTTGCAACGTTGCAATATTTTAGCAACTTAGATTTTAACAAACTTGCTTTTAGATTTTACCAAATTTGTTTGTCCATTTTAATAAATCTCTTTTCGAAGTTCATCAAATGTGTTTTGACATTTTAGCAAATTTGTTTTTTAAAATTTTACCCAACTTGTTTTATATATTAGCAAACATATTTTTAAATATTGCCAAACTTCCTTTTAGACTTTACCAAATTCGTTTTGAAATTCATCCAATTTGCTTCCAAATTTCATCAAATCAGTTTTGAAACTCATCAAATTTGCTTCCAAATTTAAAAAAATTTCTTTTGAAATTCATCAAATTTGCCTCCGAATTTCGTCAAATTTTCCCTGATGGTAAATGATGCTCCGTAAAGCACTGAAATAATAACTAACTCAATTTTTAAATTAAATTTTTAGTGAAACCTTCGTGAAAATTTCGGCTTATTTCCCAAAGAGAGAGAGAGAAAAGCACGTGGCGATATCAACGTGGTCATTGCGAGGGGGTTTAAAGGTGAAAGGTCGAAGGTCAAGGGGTGACGAGTTGATACCCCTGGGTGTGAATTCAGCGGCTCGTGTTCGATTAAGTGAGGATGACGGACAATAGTCTAATTAACCTTAGCGATAATTATTGGAAATAGAAATTCTAGTTGGGAAGCAAAAAAATGCCCTAACGCCCGAAAGCCACACCAGGTGGCGGTAGAAAAACGCGCGTCAGGGAATTTTCGGATGACCCTCGAGGGCGGCGATCAGGCCACGCCCAATCGCCATTTGCCGCTCGCTGATTGGTCCAACTAGCGTACCCGGGTGGACAATCTACAAGGCATGGCCATATCAAAAACTGGACACTGAACTTCGTATCTGTACAAATATGTCACTAGTGGTGCCCCAAGTGACTAAAACTTGCGGATGGGATTTCTAAGTCCCTTACTCACCTAGGAAGATGGGACATCCACCAAACTTCGTAAGAACTGATTGAAAACTGGGAAAAAAGTGATAGTAACACGAAAAATTCATGATATTCAGATCAATATTTTGCTCGAAACTGCAGAGATTTTGTTAACTCATCAAATTCAATTCAATTAGTAATTGCCTGTGAAATTCTTAGAACTACAGCGTTCCCCCATAGATGAAATTTTCAACTTCCCTGACTTTTCCAAGTTTAAAAACAAATATCCCTGACTTTTCCAGGTTTAAAAAGAAATATTCCTAACTTTTCCAGGTTTAAAAACAAATATCCCTGACTTTTCCAGGTTTAAAAACAAATATCCCTAACTTTTCCAGGTTAAAAACAAATATCCCTAACTTTTCCAGGTTTAAAAAAAAATATCCCTGACCTTTACAGGTTTAAAAACAAATATCTCTGGAAATAATATAATTAATTATATAATTGACCAGATTATGATGTGAGAAACACACTTTACGTTGTCCCTTCAGATGTACAAATTTCAGATATGGCCAATCACCAGTCCTCCCCCCGGGCGTTATTGAAATCATATTTTCATCACCTGCGAAATCACCTGCTTAAATAGTTATTAATAGAGTTTATCAGAGAAAGAGAACGTTTAAAAACTGGAAAATAAACGTCTTAATAATAATAATAATAATAATAATGGATGATAATAATCTCAACAAACGAACCATATGCATGCAAAACTGCGCTGTGACCTGTGAGTGACTGAGGGGTGTTCGAGAGGGGCGGGGCTCGATGTGCTTAGATCCTCCTCCTTCCTGCCGCCATCTTGACCTTGCCGGGATTTCGTCCGCCAGGCGGCGCTAGGGCAAACGTCCGCACGTGACGCGAAACAAGATGGCGGAAAAAACGAAAAAAAAAAACAGAGAAAACGAAATGAAAATGGCGCCTGGAGACCGAGTTCAAGTCCGTTAAAAGCTCTTCTCGGCGCACCAGATTAGCTAATCGTCGATTAACTAATCGTCCGTTAAGTAAATCTTGGGATAAAAAAGAGCTGCTTCTTGAATTGAACGGAGAATGGGCTATCACAACACGCGGCACCACCATCTTGAGAACGCCGGACGTGACGTCACTTACGTGGGTTGACTTCCGGTTGACGACTGACTTCCGGTTAGTCCGGAAGTCCGCCGCCAGCGGAGCGGGCACTTCCGCCCCTGAGAAGAAACGACTGCCGGAAACCCGAAAACCCGAAGACCGAATTTATGGACGACCCGCAATGCTTCGGGATAGGCGCACGTGCGCCGGGGAAATCACGAGGGCAATACCGAGGGTCGTCCATCAATTGCCGTCCCTTGAATTGCGGGCGCATGCGCGCTAGACGTCGCGCTCGAGATCGATCTCAGGTCGAAGGGGGAGGGTCGTGGGCGGGGCCAGGCTGGACGCCGTGACGTCACCAGCGGCGAAAAGGCCAAAACCGCTCCAGGCTAGCAGCGCCCTCTGGTGCGAAAAGCGCCGCTCCGCACGTTGATTTTTACGCGTGTTTTTTTTGTTAATTATTTCCTCATCTCTCGGATTGTTTTGAAGGCATCCACCAAAGGCGTTTTGTAGTTCGTAGTGAGTGTTTGTAGTGGGAGGGTGTGGTGTGAGGAGAAAACTGATCAAAAACGTCTTGATCAAACTAATCAACGAACATTAAATTTGAGAACGAATTTTTTGTATGATCGTATCGTGGCATGAAGGGAATATCTGATCAAACTGATCGAAAATATTTAAATTAAGTTCAGGAAAGATTTTTGGTAAATTGAGAAATTATCTAATTATACGGTTTGGGTGGTGGTATCTGCCCCCCATGGTGGCGTCCAGTGGTGATAGAAAAACTGATCGTAAGGTAATCACAAACCCAATCGAATATTATCAATAATTCAACTTATCGAGTATTAGGAATTTAGTAATTTTTGGTAACCTTCAATAATTTTAATTATCGAGTATTAGGAGTTTAGCCATTTTAATGATGTTCAATTAAGGAAATTATCGAGTTGTAGGAATTTAGTAATTATAATACTCGTCAATAATTTAAAATATCGAGTATTGTGAATTTGATAATTTTCGGTAATTTTCAATAATTCAACTTATCGAATCTTAGTCATTTAGTAATTTTTTGGTACTCTTCAATAATTGAAATTATCTAATATTCGAATTTTGGTAATTTTCGGTAATTTTCAATAATTCAACTTATCGAATCTTAGGCATTTAGTAATTTTTTGGTACTCTTCAATAATTGAAATTATCAAATATTCGAATTTTGGTAATTTTCGGTAATTTTTAATAATTCAACTTATCGAATCTTAGGCATTTAGTAATTTTTTGGTACTCTTCAATAATTGAAATTATCGAATATTGGGAATTTAGTAATTTTTGGTAATTTTCAATAATTCAACTTATCGAGACCTTCGGAATTTAGTAATTTTTGGTAATCTTCAATAATTTAATATATCGAGTATTTTTATTTCATGAATCAATGAAAAGGGAAAAAAATCCATGACCATGTTGTAAATTTCACGACATTTCCACGACTTCCATGACCGGTTGACACACTGTTCAAGTTTACATGGGAGGGGGTGTGATGACGTCACTTCCCAGTTTCCTAGCAACGCGTGCGACACAGGGGGCGCCACCACCGCCTATGTAATGGGGTGCGACAGGGGTTAAGATGACGTCATTAACGACTATTAAATTAAATAAATTAAATAAATAAAAATAAATAGTGGTTTCGTGGTCGAGACCTGGTCGTTGCAGATCGTCGCAGAAAAATAGTCGTATATTTTTCAGTTCTTTTTCAAAACTTGGAAAAAAAAAAATTCGGAAAAACTGACCGTTTCGAAGTCTCTTAAATCCCATCGGGTCAATATTATTATTATTATTATTTGTGGTTTTCGGCGTCGTTTTTGCTTGTTTTTTTCTTTCACTTTCACTTTTTTTCACAATCTTCGTGGTGTTGACGAAAACATCCTCCAGAGGGCGCCGTTCCTACAGTTCCGCCTTGAGCTGCAAAGTGCTGGGTGGCGGCGCCACCGTCGTTTCCGTTGTTCCGGAGCACGTGAGCGTGGCCGCGGTGCTGACCGGAAGTGGACCGAACGGAGCGAACGGAGAGACGCTCTTGTTGGTCTCCAAACCCACTCCGTTGGGATTGAAACTCAGGGTCATGTTAACACCCATGCCCACTAAAAAAACACGTGAACAAATTAGACACGATGTTAGACACTTAAGAGAAATTTCGTACGAAATAAAAATAAATACGAAAACGAAATCACATTTCTTAAGTACATGCCTTTTTTCGTATTTCGTATAAACAGTTAGGGAAATTTCGTATATACGAAAATACTCCAAATCAGTAATAAAGATGTGTGACCATACATCTAGTTCTGCTATACCCCTATTAGTCCCTATTGGCAAAGAGTAACCATCAATAGGAATTTATTTTGACTGTATATTACAGTTTTGATAATATATGTGAAATGTAATAATTAACTTATTGAATGGATTTTTTATTTAGTTTTTATAATTTTGAGGACATCTTTTTTCGATGACATTTTTTTTTTCTCCCCTATTTACATCTTCATTTCTCATTTTGTATTTACGCGTTCCGGAGTTAATTCTTGCTAACATATGAATTGATAGAATATTCATGCTTTATCTCACAATAATTTTCAAATGTTTTTTTCTTTTTTTCTTTTTCTTTTGCATAATACATTTGTGTATCATATTTTTCGTGTTAAATAATGGTTA
>JAQGAF010004673.1:0-13788 GCA_034687865.1 Kryphioiulus occultus
CATTATCGAACGTCAATACATCAGTATTGCCCTTACACGATCCGTATTACTGTCCGTATTTGTCGAAACTGACAGTATTAATTCCCGTGTAGGGTCCCCTTTTCGAGTTCCATTTAACGCGAATGTTGGAAAAATACAGCAAGCATAATTGCGCTCGGAGCCATCTTCAACTGTAAGTTGCATACATTTTTGTTGAAACGTCTGAACCATAATAGGTCAACATTTGTCGATCAATAATTGTTTATTGATATTGACCGACAAAAGTTAACTCGTGAGAACGTAGCTTTAGTACTCTCGGGTAGATAGCTGAACGTCCATGGAATGTTCCTATGCGAACTGTCGGTGGTTATCAAAGTCGCTGGCTTTCGTTTCAGGAAAAGTCAGTTTGGGCCCTGAATAATACCGTTCGCGCCGAGCCTGTAAAACTAGTTTGTCAATCGAAACTAGTTGCTTTTTCGATGCGACCGCTACTGGTAGTACTGAAACTAGTTTGCAAACCAACTGAACGCAGAATGTCCATCCTGTGTTCCAGGAACACACTTCGGCTGTAAACCACGTTTGATGTGGCGTCATCCAGTGTTTCCTACTGATTCCAATGCTGCACCACTGCAAATGAATTTCGTCTAGTGCAACCCATAATATTATTTCATGTTGTTATGTTGCATTGTCCGTTTCGAATTTTTGTGGCCAGTCTGCTTGGTTTGCTGCTGTTTCTTCGATTCTATTACTAAGGCAAGTTTAGTAAAAGCTGTTGTCAGTCAAATCAATTTAAATGTAACGATAATACAACTTAATTTCTGATTATTCTGCCACAAATTATGTATGGAAGTTCTAAGGCGTAATTTGGACCGTAAATTTGATTATGATTGACAAGAACTTATGCCAAACTTACCTAGTAAAAGCACTAGACGGCATCACCTGTATAAATAATACAACCCCCGTGATTCTCTGCACCACCTGTGAATGCGTTACGAACCCTCACGTTTGCAAACTAGTTTCCCAAAACTCAGTTCTCTGTCACAGTAGGTACCTAAAACTACTTTCTTTTCGGTGCGAATAAGGTATAAGGTGTGTATGAATGGTTTTTTAATGGCTTTTGGACCCAATTAGTTAGATGGCAGTAGCCCTTAAGGAAGGGTAGCTGGTATAATGCTAGTTTTCTGTCTTTTCAAAGGAAACAAAGTTCAGAGGTAATCTCTGCTGAAAATATACTGTACAAATAAGATAACCATCGTCAGATGACCATGTCCTGAAAAGTAGCTTCATTTCAACTCAGCTTTCCTATGCCCCTGCCCTAAAAATGTGTAGGGTATAATTGAAAAAAACTGCGTTAATATGGGTCCCAAATTTTAATTGTCTCCCAGAAAAGGTTGTTTCCTTATTCAGGTCACGGGTTAACGTGTAGTTGGACAGATACAACTTAACGTCAGATTGGACTTTAAATGAGGTTGGTGCTTTTTTCAGGTAGGAAACCCACCGATATAAGACGCAACGATGTAACATAAGGAAACGACTAATTTATTCATAAACGTACATTTTTATTTTTGTTACAACGTTTTATACTTGCTTTCAGTGGCGTTGCTCGGATCCCCGTTAAGTATTCGGAAGCAAAAGCGGACTTTTAAGCCATTTTTAACCAGCATGGAAACTTCGACGAACTTTTGGTGCAACCGGCCAAGTGAGTTTTAGATCTATGTAAATGTATTTAAATTAATTTCATAATTTTACATGAAAGAAGTTTTTGACATGGGCTGGGGTGTTGAAAAACTTTAAGAAGTGTAAATAGATGGACCGTCATACGGATTGCAGTAAAGCCAACACCCCTCTATTAAACGTGCCAAAGACAGTGTACAGTGTTGTAGAAGACAGTTGATTCAGTGCATTTTTCGTGTTTGACCTTCGACCTCCATGTCGGTTAACTCAAACTAGCAGCTTCTGTCCATATGTGATATCGTCTCAAACCCGGTGGATAGCAAAAACCTAGCTGTTCATATACTACGGTAACGACCCTGGGCTAGCCCTGTGTGTGCATTGTTACTTCGAACCCCAGTTTGATACCTAGTAGTGGCCAGTGGTTATCTAAAAATCATTTTCAAACTGTAACGTCAGGTTAAGTGTTACACGTTTTACCATGTGTCCCATTTCAAAATCCAGTGAACATTAAATTGAATGCAATTTTTTATGCAAATATTTGTTGGTGTAAATGTTTGTTTTAGGATTTTTACAACTTTTTTTCCTAATGTCCAAAGGAAGGAACTGACCATTATCAATCATTACCAAGCTGTGGGCAAACAACGAAAGCTCAGCTGTATTGCGGGTTTGCTCACCTTAAGGATGGACCATGTACAGGGTGTTCAAAAGTTTAATTTATTGACAACGTGGAAAACATACATGGTGATACTTCAGTTTCTTTACTAATTCCACTTTGTTCTACTTTGTGATTCTTGCATTTATGAAAAATGTTAACACCAGCCAATAATTTCAAGACATTTTCCAAATATTGTTTTGGTGAATACATATAAATAGCTTAACCACAAATAATAGTTTCCTTATTTTTTCTAGAGTATTTTGTGTGTACTTGAAATTATCTACTGGAAATGTGTAATACTGTCTGGAGCGGAAACTGGACGAATAATGGAAAATGGATAATCTAATTTAATGTAAGTTATTTGCATGGACATTTTATATGAAACGTGCTCATTGCACTTAGATTTTCTCTATTTTCCCCAATTTCACAATTTATTTTTCCTAGTGAAAACTAGTGTTATAATCATTCATGTATCGTTTAAAAAGATATTATTTTTTTAATATATTTAATATATTAATATATAATATAATATTATGAAATACATAATAGTATATGAATTATTTATTGTGATGGCGATATTTCTCAAGTGTAACAAGCTTGACGTTTGCTGGTATGTGGCGGCACCTAGCGGCCAGTTGTCGCAACTCGTAGGCATTTTCTGCAGATTTCTGGCCAATACAGGTACAGTACGTACATTGACAAATAACTGAAATCTGGTTACTTAGTGTTAACACAAACTATCAAAATTATAGAATTTGGTTTTAATTACTAAGTATCTACCGATGAAGATTATTAACTTCATCTCATATTTGTAGAAATTAAATCGCGCGCCCCTTAATGGAAGTAGTTTCCTTTCCTGATGATAGATGGCGCTTGCTGTCTGCAACAGAAATGCATAGTACAAGTTTACATCACTTGAAAGCAGAAGTTTTGTCATGAAAAAGTGAGCCCAAAATATTATACGTTAAATGTGCAAACCAAGAACACTTAAAACATTCCTGATGACAGTTTTATTATCGCTGTATGGTTTAGAGAAACTTTGTATTTTATTTTTTTAAATGTGGAATATGTTAGCAACCTAAACAAAGATTTCTACATACATGTGTACTGTGGATATCACTGTTGCTGTAATTGGTAATTTTATTTTGTATACAATATTGAATATCAGTCAAATTAATGGGCGACTAGGGCCTATATCATATGCATTGTTTATAACTCCAACAATGTCCAGACATAGTGGGATCAACTCATTTGCCTGCATTTACATACTTGCTGGACTGGTTGCATGAAAGTCTTATAAAAATTATTTTAAAAAATTGAGAAGGGAGGAGGATTTGCTACCCACTAAGTTGTCAGACAATTTACATGACCAGACAGATTGATGGAAAACGTGACTGAAAACTAACCAAAACTGCTGTGCTCATCAGGTTACGCCCATTATTGACGTACACCAAAAGGGTCCCAAATCGTGATCTTGTTGTGCATACTGATCATAATATCCCACCTTCATTACAAAAATTAATTTAAAAAACTTATAGTTAAAAGGAGCAAATTTAGGAAAAATGTAGAGAACTAGAATTTTTAATTTCATGCACTTTGTAATTAGTTTGAACTTTGTTCTTCAGTTTGCCATATGCCGTCATATATAACTCGTTATGGATAATACAATTTTTGTAAGAAAGTTATGCAACTTGTTTGAAAGATTGTTATATGGCCTCATATATATACAGTATGTCGTCATATGACAAATTGTCAAACAGGTTGCATAACTTTGCTACAAAAAAGTATACAAGTTATATTTAACTTGTTATGGATGATGTAATTTTTCGAAAATTAATTTTATGCAAAAAAGTTATGCGACCTGTTTGACAATTTGTTATATGACGTCATGTATAACTTGTTATGGATGGTATAATTTTCGAAAAGTAATTTTTTGTAGCAAAGTTGTGCAACTTGGTTGACAATTTGCCATATGTCTTCGTATATTACTTGTTATGGATGGTATAATTTTTCCAAAAGTCATTTTATGAAACAAAGTTATACCACATGTTTGAAAATGAGAAGACAAAGTTATTTTAAAATTATCAGTATTGATGACCCACGTTAAACGAATTTCGTTATATCATGTTTGGTAATATAGTGAAACCCCAGCTTAAGTTTTTAGAAAATAAATTTTTGTAATGAGGGTAGGATTTTGTGATCACCCTGTATGATTACGATTCAGTGATATTCGTCAACAAACAAATGTTTACCATATAAGAACTCGTTTAATTATTCAAACGTCAATTTTTATGTCAATACCGTGATTACTACCAGACGTTTAATCGACATTAGCGTAAAAAATTAACGCTTTATGCCCAGTTCGTTGTGATGATGTAATACATGTCGTTATAATGTGTACTGTCGTGACTGGCAAATTAATCAGGGGATTGTCCCATGGAAACTTCCAACAAAACTCGCGGATAAAAACGGTGTTAAAACATGTTTTCTGGCCGTAGTTTTTAAGGTTTTGCCAACACACTTGAACCATGCAAGTGTATTTGAAGGATAAAATTTGTCAAAATTTAAAAATTCGATTCAAAAGCATTTGCAAACGTGCTGAACGTTGTGCCAGTAATGGCAACTTAAGCTTAATAGCGAAATGATAAATAAACTTGCTTCTTTTTGAATTTTTTTTGCTTATTGAAATACAGACAAAATATAATCAAAATATGGTCAATATAGTCGAAATATAGTCAAAACAACACCGGAAAAACATAATTTGATGTGGATGGGACAATTCAATATGAGGACTGAACGTAAACAGGATATTTTATATTAAACCTGGAAAACCTGGAGAAGTCATGGAATTTTCTCGAATCGGAATCACATGTATATCTGGTGTTTGTTCTTTATAATTCTGAGAAATCAGCTCAATGAACCTCGAAAACGCAGGAAATTTTTAGTTTTCAGAAATTAGTAGTCACCATGTAGTCACATTAATAAGAGTTCACTTCATAATACGAAGAATCCTAGCCAAATTCTTAAGGGGACTTGCACAGCCATACTCCCGATAGAGGGCAGTGTGAAAAGTGCACTCTTAACCTGAAACGTTCTGTAGGCAAATTTCTGCCACATCTTAATTGATTATTAATTTCCTTGCGTATTTTAGAACAATATAACCACTAATCAACGAATAATTAAAAAATACATGATCACATTTACAAATCATATTCTCTAATCAATTCGTTGCCTTGAATTGTAATAATTTATTTGTCAAGTGATGTTTTTAACATATTTTAGGATGTTTTATGCTGTTAATACACTTAAAATACCGTAAATTAATGTGTTGACTGCATGGTCCTTACATGTACGTGTGATTACACTAAGTCAACCACGTTCGATATCTTTGAAGAGTCAATACTTAATGGGGGATTATGTGCACCCAATTACTCGTGTTCTGTTCAGTTGATCCATGAAATCTGGCCAGAGGAAACGATTCTCTCCTTAATCCTCATTAAATCAACGCACGCAATATGACTATCTCCTTGTCCTTGGATTAGATGAGGATTAATTTAATGGCCGATAACACGTTCGATTGCTAAACCCATTAAGCCCTCTTGATATAAGGCAGAGAGTTCAATAGCCAACCTTAATATCTGATTAGCTTCTGATGGATGTTAAAAGCTTTGATAAAATCCATAACCTACCATGGAGCAGGATCCTCTTTATGGAAAGCCAAAGACTTGAATAGTTTCGTGGCACATTTTGCGCTCTGTCTCAAGTAGTTTCCGAGAAAAATCTTAGAAAATAGACTTACTTCAAACGTTCCTTACAATTGGTTTGCCAGAATTGCGTAATGTAATTTCCAGAGCCCATGGGCAAGGTTTCGAGGTCCTCCATCGAATCCTTTTTATTTTCTGGAGAACGTTCTAAGTAATACATGCAGTTTGTATCAATTAGCACGAAGCCTTGACGTATAAGAGATCAACGAGCTAGCAACTTTATAGCCGTTTCATGGTCGCCAGTATAATGCAAAAGTAATAAAATTAAATAAAAAGATATAAAGTAAAGACAAAAACTCATTTTCGATGTTAACGTGTAAACAAGATGAGAATACACGAAATTTAAGAGCAAATTTTGTGGTTTGAAATTGTTTTTTGTAATTTATTTTGCATATTCGTCTTGTTTGGGTCTATCAGCTGGCCACCCTTATAACGCTATTTATGGATACAAATTGATTTTGATCACTGACCAAATGCGTTAGATCAAGCATGTTTACATCGTTTTAGGTGAACTTTATATCAAACATATGGATGGGTCCCCTAACTATGTTTATAGCCTTGTTTGTTTCATACAGCAAGGAAATCCTTGGTTTTTATATCTGTAAATTTAATCTTCTGGAAATATTCTTGGATCGTCTTCACAACATATGAAATTTCTAGGTTGACTACAGTACGGTATGTGCATGTATTTTTCTGAATTTAGAGCTTCAACATGGTGACTACTAACCTGGGAAATCTGGAAAGTCAAGGAATTTTAAATTGAAACCTGGAATACTGCACAACTCAGGGCATTTTAAATTGAAACATGGAATTTGACAGTATCAAAATTGGGTGCCTATAATCATGTCTGAAATTTTTAAGATTATTAAAACTGCATTATTGGTGATCTAGTTTAAAAAATCCCTCAAAAATTTGTTTCATTCGTATTATTTCCAAAAAGAAAAGCATTTCAAGGAAAATATACCTAAAATTCGTTATTTCTAGAAGTTTTTTGAAGAAATGCTCGTAAAATCCATCATTGGGTTATGTTTGCTTGGTGATGTTGACGAAAAGATTACCATTTCGGATTGTGGTTATTTTTTTAAAAAACTAGCTTTTTGGAGTTTCCTGATTATTATTATTAATTATTGTTTTAGTAATATTGTGGCACTCATTTAATTAATAAAATTTATTTTTTGAGCCTGCAAAATCTTGAATATGCCCCTGGAAAACTCTAGGAATTTCGTTTTCGGAAATACATTTTAGTAGTCACCATGTTCAAGTCTGGTCGAAATTGGTCGAATAATTTTCGAGAAATAATCTTAGGTTTGACTGACCCTCAGTTACATTTTATGAATAATACTAAAATATTATCTAAGTCTTATTTAAAAGTCCTGCTTAGTAACCAAGACATCTGTCAAAAAAGCAGCTCTTAAATCTGCTCTTAAATGTAAACTAAAGACCTTCTTACCTCAAAAGGGTATTTTTTGCCATGGCATAATCGACGTCAGTAAATTTGATCAAATCTCGATAAAAAAGTAATTCATGAAGGAGGAATTTGGATCTAGCGAAATATTAACTTGATACAAATTTCTGGATGGGGAAAAATACATTTTTAGGAAGCAAATATACATGTAGCTGCTGCTAGAAACCCAAACTGAATTTTTATCAAGTCCAATAAATCTTGGCTTCGGTAAACATATACGCGTATCTTAAAGTTGGTGAAAAACGAGCTGCTAAAACGGGGCCTCAATTTATTTAATGATCCCAGAAATAGCTGGGTAGCTACATGTAAGGAATTGGAGAAGTTTAATTTAATCGTATTAACCCTTTCAGAATGGCATTAAAACCCAATAGCAATCCATCTTATCTATTTCCACCACTGGGGGAAATTTAAAATCCAGATTCTATTAACGACCTCACCAATACTTATTTTTAGATGCAGTTAGATGGACGTTAAAAGCGTTTTACACAGTAAAACTGAAGTTAATTGGATTACTGGATGGTGGATTAAGATATCTTAACACAATATTCTTCTCAAATGTGACACATGCCCTAATTAAAATCTTCATTTAAGAGTCAATTAACAGCTAAGGAATTAGTTTAGTTAGTCTTGTTGAAAAATGAAAATGCGTGTAAAGTAGGGGTGAACAAAAATCTACCAGTTGTGGACCAATGGGGATTGTGGTCAAATAGCTTGGACGACGGATTTTTGTATGCATGACATTAGTTTGAGTTATAGGACAACGTTAAAAATCTTACAAACAAACAAACTAGTTTGAGTTTCCAAGTACAATGTAACCTTTCTACAAAGACCACCCAAAGTTTTACATTGACAATGGGTACTACATAAAAGTAATTTAAACGGTTCTGTCAATTTACAATTACAGAGCTCCCGCGTTATGGAAAATCAGGGAAAATCAGGGGATGCCAAGGAAATGAAAAAGTGTAAATGAATTTTTGAAAATGTCAGGGCAATTTAGATAGTTTGAATCAGTCAAATTGTGGATATATTTCTTCATTTTTCTAATTTTTAAACCAAATATTATGTAAAATGTCAGGGAAATGACTGAAAAGTGGTCAGGGAATGTCAGGGAAATGAAAGTGTCAGGGGATGCCAGTGAATTAGTGAAAATATCAGTGAAATTTACTGAACTAAGCTTAGTTTGCACCTGACCTTTGATTATAGATGTGGGATAAATGCCATCATTTTTTTTATTTTTTAAAATAAATCGCACGTGAAATGTTGGTAAATAACTGAAAAGTTGCAAGGGAATGTTAGAGAAACGACTTGAGAATTTGAGTGGGAGCCTTTAACGAGTGCAATTCGCTGTATTTTCAAGATTCGTTTTGAAAAGTGCAAATTTAATAAGCATGTTAAAAATAAGTTTGAGAACTGTTGAGTTGTGAAATCGCTTGAGCAACACTTGCACATGTAAATTCGATAATTTTCGAATTCGAAATTTTCCCAAAAACGACTTTTCAGTGCATCGACTTTGTTTGCTGTTTGAAATGCTCTCAGATTTATCGGGTTTCGGACATTTTTTTACCTGATTTTTTTTATTAAGTGTTTTCCGAACAAAACTTCGCTTTTATTGGCTCGTCTATCGAGCAGTTTGGAAGAAAAGAAATCAATAAAAAATAAATAAAAATTCACGCATTTGAGGTGTACTGTACGCCCATGTTTAACAAGAAGCCTATTAGGTTTTATAGGGGAATAAAGGCAGTCTATACATTCACTTTTCTATGATCCATCCCAGCATGATCGTAAACTATATATTCAACATTTTGCCTTTGCAGACAAGGTGTTTTTTTTCTTTTCACCAAAATTTACGTTTCGTAATTTGCATATAATGCTTTCTGCGCACTGCGAACATAAAACTCACTTCTTATACATACAATTGAATACATGCTAATAAAACTGTCTGTATTTTATACCCCCAGAAAATGACTCCTGCAGGAGTAAACATAAATATGCAAAGTGGGGTACAGGGTGTCTGAGCCTATAAAATAGTTTTATCATCGTGATATAACCACTAAAATTAATATTTTCACCACCTTGTATTCCATGGTGACTACCATCCTGTAAAACCTGGAAACCTCAGGGAATTCTATATTCACCCTGGAAAACCTGGAAAACTCTGGGAATTTTGAAATGAAACCTGGAATTTTTCAGTATCAAAATTTTGTGTTTGTTCGTTGTTGTTTTGAAAACTCAGCATAAAGTGATTGGCCCGATAATCAGTTCTACCATTCCCCTAAAATTCAGCATTTGTGATTAGTTTTTCTAAAAATTTCCCCTTCTGCGCTCCTAATGTAGATTAATCTCACTTTATGCATTATTGATGATTTAGCTTAAAAAAATCTAAATTGCCGTTAGTGTTCCCTTTGTTATTAATATTTCTGAAAAACGTTCTCTATAGATTGCACCTAAAATCCGTTATTTCTGATAATTTTTTATTCGTGTTTCGTCTATGGCGTTCATTTCTGCCAATATTGACATTTCTGAAATTTTTGCAAAATGGTCTAGAACTGCTTTATTGGTAATCCAGTTTTTATAATAAAAATTCCTCAAACATTTCTTTTGTTATTATCATTTCGCAAAAAAAAAATTTAAAAATAACATTTTCAGGAAAATATATCTAAAACCCATTATTTCTAGTACCGGTAGTTTTTCAAAGAAATGTTTGTAAAACACATCATTGGGATATTTGATTAGTAATGTTGACTGAAAACCTGACGTTAGAGATCTAATTGGCCTAAGACGTTTCCTTATTACTAAGCTTATTACTAAATATTATTTTTAATAGAATTGTGCACATATTGTCATTACAATTTGTTTATGAACCTGGGTAAATTAGAATATGACCCTGGAAAACCTGGAAAACTCAGAATTTCGTTTTCAGAAATTACTAGTCGCCATGGTTTAAACTTGACAGCATGTTTGTAAACCTGGTTTAAGTTGGCAAGTATCTTTACGACTAGGCCATGGCATAGATACCTAAAACCTAAATCTGTTTCTCTGCATCTTGCACAAGATGTTATTTACATTTTGTGTAGGGACGAAACTAATCGATAAATAATAATAACGAAAACAAGCTGCGAGGTTATCGATTGACTTTTAATCGACCCAGCAAAGTCAATTTATTTTTTAATGCAAAAATAAATGATCAACCTCGAAAACGATGCTAAAAAATGGCTGTGAGACAATCTTCTTGGATGAAAATACATTTCGCGACTTCTAGTGTATTTTAATTTAGAATGAGTATAAATAGATTTAGTGCCTAACTTTTTTATCATCAGTATTATTCTCTCCATTAGTTTTAGGAACTTCATAAAAGCAGTAGCACAAGATCTGTTTCTATGACGTCACTCTGAACTGCCTTACGTTAGCAGATAGTACTAATGGCATTTATCGTCATACCCTTTAGTAGAAAGAAGGCACCTTTATGGCCTTCATGACAGTTATAATGCTGAGCAGACTGTATTAAGAGATAACGTGATATGTTTCATAACTAGGCCAATAGGCTTGTGGATAACATGGGCTTGCACAGACGGACAGAGGTCTATAAAACTGCAGTGAAAATGTGGACACGTAATCGGTTAATAAGAAAGTTTTGCTCAAAAGTTCTTCAACGTCTTCCATGGCTCAAGAGGGCATCTTTAGAATGAGCTTGGATGTACCTTGAGAATTACTTGGAACAAAAGAGGTTCGAACGTATTGTTTAACTTCTTGGTCGTCTAGCCCAATACTGTTGGGGCCTTTTTTACGATAATTGAAGAGAAATTTCCTCTTTGTATCCAAGCTGTAATTATCTTTCCACGAATGTTTGCTATGTTCTTAAACAAAGCGCTTTTCGCAGCAAACAGGACCCATTGTTTGTTTTCACCATCAAGTTGATGAACTTTGGGACCTGCCTCCATCCATGGACCACCTCTGGATCACTATGTAAAATGCGATGAAATTAGCGTGCAAATGTCACGTTAGAAAGAGGTTTATGTAATTACAAAGCTGGAATTCTACCGAAAAAAGTGTCTGACACAGTTATCTAAAAAAATTACAAATGTTGGCTTAGTGTCTAAACCAGTATATCTGTGAATTTATCAAAAACAAAAATTGACAAACACCTACTGTGTACAGATTCACATAAAAAATTACTAAACATTTGCATATAACATTTACTATGCTATTGGATAATATGCACATGTAGATCTAAATTTATATTTATAAATAGACAAAATTGGCTATAAACAAATACATTTATCAACATGCGTGTATACACATGTATCGTAGATCTAAATTTATGAAATGAATTGGCTAGATACTGTATACATGTACATTAATCAACATAAAATTGGTTAACATACACTAGTACAAACCAGTATAAATAAATGTGCTAAACATTTGTATATTTACGTAACATTGATTAATGCATGACTACATGTATAATATTGCATGTGTAAAGTAGATATAGAAAATTAATATGCATGTGCCACATAAGCTTACTGTACATTACAGTATGTATCCTCATAAATATTGCCTAAGATACGGTACAATTCTCCATATAAAAATTTGGCTATACATGCAAGTATACAATATTGACTATACAATACTATATTGAAAATCCATATCAATTTGATACTTTTATATTTCTCATGAAATTTTGAAATATTTCCAAAGTAAAACCATGCAATGAATGGATGTCACTTATTTGTCACGGTTTGATTTTCAAATATTTTTAGATTTACTTAATTTTAAAAAATGAACAAAATCTGTTTTTAAATAATTGATACTTTGATCAAAAGTCAACGAAACGTTTTCAAGCTGTTGGCATAAATTATCTTAATATTAAAGTAGCATTTCTCAAATTCGAATTGCTATCAGTCTTCACATTCAAGTATTTTTCCTAAACTTTGGCAAACTTCTGACAAAACTTATTACCTTTCAACTATTTTGGAGGCCCAAAAAATTCGGGAACCACGTCGATCGGAAGCCTTGCTTGAGCAATTTGTGAAATTGGAAACGAAAATTAATATCCTGGTGGAAAATGCACGGCACAATGCAAAAGTACAAAAGCCAAAATTGATGAAATGACTGAGTTTTCAAAAGGAAGACTGACATGGTTTCAAGCACACGCTGTACAACCTGTATGTGTCGATGATTGGCACTTGCATTTTTTGTTAATTAAATTGCGTGAAATGCCGCGGATATCGATTAATTAAAGGTGCCGATATCGTTAGCAATATTTGACAGTGATTTTTCACCAATTGATATTTGCATTGAACCAATTGACCAATTTGGAATAGCATGCTCGGATATTTCCTGTTTTCCTTTCAGTTTTTAATCAAATTTTTCCCATGAATTGTTTATTGGCGTTGCTGCAAAGTGGTTTGTCATGGCGAACGTTGTCAAAGCTAACTCAATTAACCGTTGTCAACAACAACCGTGATACAATAGCTGGAAATAATGTTTGAAAAACTGAAGCTGTGACCTTGACTTTGACAGGCAAGGTCAAAACTTTAATATCTCGTATTTTTTATAATGATGGTTGAAAGTTTTTATGTGGGCTCTGTACAAAACTGCGTTTATCTCACTTCCATTCACGTCCCTTTACGTTAACCAAGAACGACTTTGAAGAAATATTTCAAATATTTATCCAATATTTGAAGTATTTCAGGATTACTTTTGTTAGTTCTAAGCAGTCATCCTGAAAGTGGGCAATCATGCAGTACAAACATGAGATGTTGAGAAAACTCCCATAGGAGCTCAGACAAACAATGCCTAGTTCCATTATAATCGACTACTAGGTGAAAAAACCTGAAGTACGTGTCAGGTTAAGAATGAATTTTTCAATGTGCTCTCTATCGGCATCGTAAAACCGATTTACTGCTAGTCGTTGAGGGTGACTATTTGGCGTTTTATGTTGTAAATCCTTAATTATTTCAAAAAACTTACCTAGAAAATGATACTTATAAAACATGTAGTTGCGATAAAATAGAAACATAAAATTCACGAAATTAATATTTGCACGCGCCAGAACTCCGGCTTAAAAAATTGAAATTAAAAATGGCGAATTAATATAATGTAATCCTTTACAAAATAAGTGACGAGGTTAAGGGAGTGAAGGAGTTAAATTCAGGGTTAAATTTTATACTACGTTTTTTAAAAACACGCAAATCAATAAAAAATTAACTTACCAGTTATTCAGCAGACCTTACATGAGTGCATGATTGACA
>JAQGAF010004674.1:0-13787 GCA_034687865.1 Kryphioiulus occultus
GTTCATTTATCTTGACCAGGAGTGTAAGAAATCGGCGTTCGCGTCCTCGATTAACGTGTAGCTGAAACTCTCTATTATTTGCCAAAAAAAAACGCCAAAGGCGAAACATTCTTTTACGAAACTGGATGGCAAATGATGAATTTGAACTCAAATTTTTATTTTATAACTCATTCAAAGGCAAAAATTCAATGTACATTAGAATATGGGGCCATTCAAGTCCTTTGTCATCAGTTAAATAGCGATTTTCAGAAACATTCTCTACCACAGTGATAAAATGATTATTGGAGAAAATGAACTGGACTATAATTTTAACCCATTTTTATTTTTGAATCAATTAAAAGAGATAAAATACCATCACCCGATGTCAATTTCATGATTTCTGACTTCCATGACCGGTAAACACCCTGTTTTTTTAAGGTTTGTTGTTATAAATTTCACCGTTTATAAAAAAATTAAGTTTGGAAAAATCCAAAATGGAAAGCGATAACAAATGCACACAAACTCGAACATACAGTACATGCATCGTATAATGTACAAGCTGGATTTCTTGTGACGTTCATTTCCAATGAATATTTCACCCAAATTGTCATTTTTACCCAATTATTCACATTTTTCACACGCGTGTACGGCGAGAAAAAAAGTATTTCGACACCTTGTGTTTTGGTAATAACTTGGTAAATAATGTACATATGCACGTCAATTTATATTAAACATAAACTAATGATAATTCAGCCAGTTTGTGATACGTTGAACTGCAGATAAATTATGAAGAACATAGTAAAATAAGAGGGGAAAAACGTATTTCAACTCCTACGATTCGGTTGTACTTTCGTGTTATCATGTTGAAATTTGCACAAACTGTCTGAATTATGATTAGTTTGTTTAATACATGTACAGTATAATAGCACTAGCGAAAGGGTCAATCTGTACACGACGCTAAATAGATGTACATTTAGCAATTACAATAATTTTTGAGGCAAAAATATGCTCCAAAATTCTTTTCATGGTGAGCATTGGTGTTTGAACTGTTCATATTAATGTTACCCAGGAGGGGGACTCAAGGTGGGGACCCTTGAAGGGGATCAAAATACCATTCCAAAATGCAACTTCCAAAACATTCTTGGTTCTTACTGAGCTCATATGTTGAGATCAGGAAACGAGATTGGCAAACGCGTAGGGGCAACCTTGACATTTTCACCAGTGAGCACACTTTCGAATCGACGTCCAACCTTAATTATCAGGGTTGACCCGTGGCCGTGACCCAGAAGGTGAGGTGTGGGGAGTGGGCTCGTTGCCTCATCGGCAAGGATTAGTCAAAACACCGTCGGTTTTGAAAGGGGGAAAAACAAATTTGTCATAGTCATCATGTTTGCCTCATCATAAATCATCACTTTCGAATGGCCACAATGCTGGATTACGAATTGTTTGAAAAAAGCGGATAAGTGAAATGTGGTAACGTATCGACTTGTTGATTTCGGATAGGACTGGGTGACTGGCCGAATCTTCAGTTTAATTTCCCTGACCTTTCCAGGTTTTCCAGACATTTTTTGAAAAAGTTTCAGGCCAGGGTTCCTACTCAAATTCTCAAATCGACTTCCCTGACTTTCGCTGACAACTTGCAGTCATTTCCCTGACATTGCCTGACAACTTTTCAGTTATTTCCCTGACATTTTACACGAAATTTGACACACTATTAGGCCACAACAATTTGTATATAGAGATCAAAAGTAATGAATTTGTATAATTAGTAGCGAAATTAAAGAGAAGTAAATGCACTTGAGTGAAAAAAAATCTGCTCACCTGCATGAATCGAGTAAAAATCGGAAAAATGTGTTTTGTAGACAATTTATTCCTCTTTATAATTCGCCTAATTTGCGTAAAGTCCTTATCATGATTCATACCCAAATTCTCAAATTAATTTCCCTGACTTTCCCTGACATTCCCTGACAAACCCATCAAATTTCCCTGACTTGCCCCGACAAACCCATGTCATTTCCCTGACATAAAAACACATTTTGCCCGTTTCAAAAATTTTGAAAATCATTACCTACAAAGACAGTGTTGAAGCTGTATAAATGTCTGGACAATTCTGTTTTTAGTATTCTTAATTTATACAATGTTTCTGGTTTTGCAGGTCCATTAACTCTTGTGCAATTGCATCTTCGTCAAATGGGCAGCTCATAAAGTCCCCAACCCTCAAATGCAGCTCAGGCCAGTATTCCTATAATAAATTTCCCTGACTTTCCCTGATTTTTTAGCAAAAACGCCAATTTTCCCTGACTTTCCCTAACAATTTTTCTCTTTCCTGACATTCCCTGACTTTCCAGGTGGGTACGAACCCTGACTATGCATATCTGAGGCGAAAAATGTCGAACTGAAAGCAACCCTAATTTGTATTATTTGTGACATATGCATTCTTGTACCCCTGTGGCTATAAGTGTTTCTGAATGCAATTTGAATAGGAGAGCTTAATAAACACACATCCAGACATTCAGTGTTGTTAATTGATGGTTTCTCGATAAAATGACCACTACACCAGAAGCAGCCGCACATGTTGCAAGCTAGTCTCCAGAGGAACTCAGGAGAAATCCTTTTCATACTAGGCGAATTATAAAGAGGAATAAATTGTCTACAAAATACATTTTTCCGATTTTAAATCCGACATTTGGTTTCTGAGAAAAACCCATTTTTACTTGATTCTTGCAGGTGGATCGATTTTTTTGCACGCAAGTGTATAACGGACAATTTTTGTAAAAAAATAGCATGTTTCAACAATACAGTACCGTATTTTTGCGGACTTTAGACATTTTATTAAAAATATTACAGGTACCAGAAACGCAGTAGGCAAATTAAAAAACTAGGTCTTAAACGATAGGTTTTAGTTAATATGTTGCCATGCAAAAATTTGTTTAGCAATAGTAATAATTTAGGATCGCGAAAGGCAACATTTTTAGAAACAAAATATTGAGACTTAATAATTAAGGGAATGCAGTGGCAACTTTTTGGAAGAAAAAAATCTATAAATTTGCTAAGAATTTACACGCACCAAAGGCGAAATATTCGCAAAAAAAAGTTTTGAAATGATGTTTTTTTAAAATTGCTTTTAAAAAATACGAAATTATCTCAATTTCCCTGAGATTTTCACGAATTTTGACGAATTCCCTAACGTTCCCTGACTTCCGACAGAGGGAATCCTGCAGGCAATTTAATACAAACATTTTTGCAGATTTAATACATTTTTATTAAAACCTTTTATTTAACACAACTGCAGGCATGTGGCCAGTTGATAAACAATTTTTCACACGAACAGTCTGCCAAGCAATACCCAGGTAAAATAATATAGGAAATACAGGAAAAATGAAAAAAAATAAATAAAGGAAGAATATAGAAAAAGGGAATAAAATATAGAAAAAATATAAGAATTTTTTCTTACAAAAATAAGTAAATTTTCGCAGTTTAAGAGCATTTCCTACTTTTTTAATTGTAACTGCTCATATCAGATTTTTGTCCAAATTTCTTTATATGCAAAAATCTGATTTTTCCTTTCAAATTTTCAGCAAATATTTCAGAAATGACTTAAAATTTTAATGAACTAAATAAACATGGGTTCTCAAACTTTGGACAACAACCCAGGTAAGGCCGTAGGCAAATTTTTCACAAAAAAAAACTAGAGAAACCAGGGTAAATATTAATATTTAAGAGAACGCCGTAGGCGAAATTTAAAAGAACCTTAGCCATAATGTATTTTTAAGACATTCTTAGAAGTATTTAAATTCAAGAGAATGCCGTAGGCATTTTTTTAATAGTAGAGCCTGCTTTTTACAAAAACGTAAAAAAATGTATGTGTGAAAATACTAGTATTTCAGAGAACGCCATAATGCATTTTAAGACATTCTTAGAAATATTAATAATCAACAGAATGACGGTGGCAATTTTTTTTAAACAAAACCAGAAATGATAGATAGGAATTTTTCTAAAAATATAGGACTATATACGACTACCTCCAAAATATAGGAAATACAGGAACCAATTTACAACCTGCACGTAATTATCTGATGTGTTCGTATTTTTCACTCAATATTTCTGGAAAAATTTCGCATTTTTAAGAGCTATAACTACGCTCAATCTACGAACCGCGACAATTTGAGAAAAAAAGAAAAAAAAAACAAACTAGATCACAAATGGTGTATTTTAGCTAGATTTTTAACTACATGTAAATTCGTCCAGAAATTAATTTCAAGAGTATTTTCATGGAAAACATTTTAGACATAGGCGTAATGCATTATTTTTTAAAGAAATTTAATAATCAAAAGAAAGCCTTAGGCAATTCTTTTTAAAAACTGATAAAAATAATCAAATTTCAGTACAGTTTTATGAAATTAACGACCTATATGGAGGCGAATTGCTCAATTTTATACTAGATTTCTTGTGAAATTAATTTTTCACATAAATTGTCATTTTTCTCCAATTTGTTCACATTTTTCACCCATGGATACAAATAGTCACAATTTTCACACTTTTCCTTGGCACATCCCTGAGCTGTTTTATTCGAATGTCTTATGCGAAAATTTTACAAAAACTTGATCACAAATTGACGAATTTTAGCAAAAAATCGTGTACAAGAAAATAGTAATAATTATGGGCATGCCTGCGGAATTTTTTAAAACTACCAGAAATAATGGATTTTTATTATTTTCCTTACATTGCTTTTCGGAAATTTAAATAGCGATGGGAACGTAGGATTTTTTGTTGAAACCTCTAGATACCAAATACTGCATTTTGTTGACTTTTTCTTCTTCTGAATTACAGGGTGGTCCAAAGAAACGAGAAATTTTAAAAGGACAAAATAAAACTTAAAACCTTTGTACAATTATTACGAGGTAGTTTTTAAACACATTTTAAAATTGTCCGTTTCTTTGGACCACCATGTACACATACCGGTATTTTATTTAAACTGCTGTGCAAAATTACTGCATAGGCCTACCCTCAAAATTTGCAAATCAGTTCATGGACACATCATGGTCAACTTTTTACTGTAATTTAATTATGTATACTAAACCACATGAGGTATTTATGGAGTCAAATCATGCAATGCGATGGCACGAATAATAAAAATGACAACATTACAAAAACGTCATTTAATGTGCTGTAAAAATAATTCATGAAAAACCGAAAAAATCTATAATGCAATTCCATACTCAATTTCACTATGACCTCTATAGCGATCTGCACAGAGCCGTTTTATACTATAGTATACTGCTGTAAGTATAAAAAAATTGGCTAGGATTCTTCATATTATGAAAAAGTCCTTTTAAATGTAACTTTTCAACCTACAGTATGCATAGGCCTACTTCCATCAGCTAGGCATGTTGCAGTTTAATTATGCCTAGCAAATCGTTTGAGGAATTTAGGCGTCATAATTTAAACCAATTTTATGGATTTGATCCTGGACGATTTTTCAAAGTGCAGGCTGCCAACAGCTACACTGTATGCATTTGCCTGTTTTGTCCCAGATGAACAGAGGACAATACAGTTAATTGGTATGAATTATAGTCCAATTTCAATGTATTTGTCATTTCTACTATTGAATCGAGTAGCCTAACAGCCAACATATTTAGTTGAAATAAAGTTAACGCATGCAATGCTGCATTCATTTCCTTTTAATACGGGAGATGTATTTGTCGTATTGTTGGACAGTAAAAGTGTCCTGCATATTGAAAATCTCTTGGTGAAAAATGTCCACATACATGTACATGTTCATTCTACAGTTATTGTGCCTTCAATGAAACCAAGATAACAAACACCTTGTGATGATAAAAAGCCCCAGACCAAGACATAACCCCCTTCATATTTTACTAACACTAACACTTTTACTGGTGTCAACTCTTCATTTGGTTTTTGGCACACATACTGTATATCTGACTGTCACTTCAGGTAATACTGAATTTGTTCTTCACAGTGAACAAAATATTTTCCCAGAATTTCATTGGTTTATTAAGATATGTACACTTTACCAAACTTGAGTAAATTCACTATGATGGTCTCCCTATTGAATGAGTGTTTCCTCACAGGTCGACTCAGAGTCAAGCTTGACTCCCAAGTTGACCACATTTTAACTGACCGGACGGTCACCACATTAAATAAATGGAAAGTGACCTCTACATATACATGTTGATCATATGCACCTCCATGGTTCGTACCCAAATTCTCAAATTAATTTTCCTGACTTTCCCTGACAAACCTCTCAAATTGCCCTTTCCCTGACAAACCCATGCATGCAATTTCCCTGATATAAAAATAAATTCTGCAGGATTCAAAAGCGTTGTTTCTTGTTTTGCAATTGCATCTTCGTCAAATGGGCAACTGATAAATTCCCCAATCCTCAAATGCAGCTCAGGCCAGTATTCCTATAATAACTTTCCCTGACTATTTAGCAAAAATGCCAATTTTCCCGGACTTTCCCTGACAATTTTTCTCTTCCCTGACATTCCCTGGCTTTCCAGGTGGGTGCGAAACCTGACCTCTGTATGTTGTATGTTGACCACTTGGGTTATGACACTGTAGTAATTTACTCTATGTTGACCTGCATGGTCTCAACATTTTAAAAGTCATCGATGATTAAATTTGTTGGCTGTTTCCAAAACTTATACTGTACAATGTACATTAGTGTTATATTACAACGTTAAAATTCCAGTACTACTGTTCAGTACGTGTAATTGTTGGATAAATTTGCAGCACATCAGCAATACTGGTACCGTATTACGAACATTTTATTAAGATTATTCATGAATGATGAGTGATTACTGTAAAATGTAAGTACATGTACATGTATATGCAGTACATACAGTTCACGGAATTAAAATCCTGTGTTAGTTGAGTACAAGCCTCGTTCGATATGTTGACCACCTCCTTACGTTTACCGGTGTGTGAAAGTCTCTTAGGTGGCCAACTTACAGAGGTTGTAATGTGTGTTCCAACGTTCCAGCAATATGTTCCACCTGATAAGTTGCCATGCCTGTTCGTCGCCAGGCAGCATCTTCGCCAGTCCAGTAGATAACCAGGCCTTATCAAGCGGTAATCTCCACAATCCGATGCTTTCATGGCCTGATCAAGGCCTAGATGCGAATCGTTACCGTCACGAGAAGGTCAAGTGCGGCTCAAACTACTGTACGTTGTCTGTCTGTACTCGAACAGGCAGTTCCGATAAGTCTCGTCGAGTGGCGCAATGTAACATCGACTAGGGAGCCGATCCAGATTAGATTGGTAACTTGCCGAGTCCAATTTCCCCACCTTACTGTACATGAGTAGATGACACGACAAAAATCCGATAATTTTCGTGTCACCCCCCCTTCCCTCCCTAAGGGTCCAGCCATGTACCCGCAGATGTCCACCGCAAATTTTCGCCGGACGTCCAAACTTCGAAAGATCATTTCGGACAAAATGGAGAGAAAACCAGGCTTTCTGTTTCGAGTTTCCTCCCATGATATCAGCATCATCGACGTGATAAGGCAAGAAAAGGTCAGGGGGCCAAGGACGCAAAGTCGTTAGTTTTTGCTGGAAGACACAGGAGGACATGGTCGACCCTGACCAGCGAAACTGCGTCCTTGGGGCGTTGGGTGCAGACTGGATCATTCGTTGCTGTTGTGCCAGCGACGTGAGGGCCTTCCGGAAAATCCGGAACTTCCCCCAGAGGTCAGGGGGCAGGGGTCATTGAGGGCAAGGGGTGGTAAGTATGTGCTAAATGTTCTAGCAACCCCAATGACTAAATACGGCACTTGTTAGACTATCTGTGAGTCGAACAGAGTTGGCTGATGAAAATGAATTTGATGTTGACGAATATGAAAAGTGCATCAATGAGAAACCACCAAATGTGATATGACAGAAGCACTAATATGATGGACAGCATACGTGTAGATCAAATGATTTTCAAATACTGTGCAATACATGCATGAATATGAGAATTTCATAAACAAATGTACATATACACAGAAACGATCGTCTTTTCGCGTTATTCGGTTATTAGGATCATACGGCTATTGTTATCGAAATAGCATGGGCCAATGTGATCGCTCTTTTATTGTTATCGAAATCATACAGGGGGCCAAGGGCTACAAATCTTCACAACACATCTTTTAGAATTTTTCACCATTGCCAATAGATGGTTCTAATCGTTCTACAGCATGGTGCAACATTTAATGTGTCCTGGATTTTTACAACTGAAGTTTAGTTTTAAAGTATGTTTTAGCTATTGGTCGATAAAATTATGTATGTTAGTATTTTGTGTTCAGATTTCATAAATTTCATAATGAGTATTAATGACTATTGATACTTGAAAAATATTAACTCAAGTTATTTACTTTATACATTTAAGTGCTAAGCATATTTAATGACAACATGACTTTCATAATCCCATCACCCGAGGCACACTAGAACATTTTTATGGGTCACTATGGGGCACCATTCCATGATGCACTGGCACTGGTTATATTGTTAAATCACACAAAATACCGTTAATGTTCGGAAAACTGACTGTAAGGAAAACTGATTCTGTATAGACAAGTGAAGAAACCATTGAACAACCCATCAATTTGGTTTAAACTCATGGGCTAAGCATAATTAATGAGGGGACAATAGCATGTTTAGTAATTATGGTGTTGAGGCTTTCAAAACTAACATCAAATACGAAAATAAGCTACGAATAACGGATGTTAAGTACCGGTAGTGTGACTTCATTTTTGTAAAGGTTCTAGTAAAAAAAGCATTAATCACTACATTGCGGACGTATTTCAGAACACTGAAGAATGCCAAGATATTAAATTTATGAAAAGCAAGCTTCTAAGCAACCAAATTGTGCTTGATGAAACGTAAGATATTAATTAACACTGCTGTTTATCTGTTTATGCGGCTGCTGTCATAATGCTTACACCACCTACATGCATTTTAAAAGTAATTTAAAGAACCTTGCGATGACTAATTTTTGACTTGTAACTCAGTCGACCGAAACCTTTAGCAAATTTTTGAATTTTCATTATACATGTAGTTAAGTTCAATGTGTGTGTTTTAACAACTAGTCGAGCTACTTAGTCGATTTATAATAGCTATAACATTACTCCACTGCATAGTCATTCTTGTCTTACTATACCCGATGCCTGTCCCACCGTACCTTGAAACGGGGCACAAGTGGGACAGGTAAAAACAAATGAGGAAAAATAATTTTAGCATCATTTTGTGTGCACAACTACGAGTATTAAAAGTTTGCAAATGCTTTGTAAGTTAAAGTATTAGCCATACATGTAAAAGTTTCAAAAACATTGGTAAATAATATTTCGAGAAAAAAATATAATACAAAAAGTGTCCTACTGTACCCTGGTCTACCCTAATCAAAACTTCGGTTACATGTAATGTAATCATTTTCCTTCATGGAGGATTCGAAAACGAGAAGAGAAGTTTTGGAGGAGAAACTGTCAAAAGCGACGCCCAATATGAAAATATCAAAACATATCAAGAATATTCTCCCAAGAGTTCGATACTGAATGAATCTGACATTTGTGAGACTAGCTGTCTGTGAGTCAAACAATTAAAGCGCTGACTGATCAAAGATGATTTTGAAGGTGACGAATATGAAACATGTAGGCCTATCTTTGTGAAGAAACCAACAGTATGTCGCCTACAGTGTACTGTAGATCAACTGGTGTTCAAATTCAGTGAAACTCCTCGTGGGACACCTCCATGACTTTTCAATGACTTTTCCATGACTTCAAAAATGACAATACCTATTACAATATAGGGGTCCTTCAAGTTCTATGCCATCACTATATAGTTATTTTCAGAAACATCATCCACCACAGTGATGACATGTTCATTGACCAAAAAACGCCATAGGCGAAATTTTGCAAAATTGTGTAAGAAATGGTGAATTTTGACCCAAATTTTTATCATGTGAATCAATCAAAGACAAAAATTCCATGACCCTGATGTAACTAATGACTTTACCATGAATTTCATGTCGATGACCCGAATTTCATTTCATGATTTTCCATGACTTCCACGACCAGTGCGCCATCACATCATCTGGAAAAGTTTTCCTTGCTCCGAACGTGTGCCTTAAGAGTTAACAATGGTATTACTCTAAAATTACTCCAATATTTCTCCTAAAATTACTCCTAAATTTCAAAACTTATAATTTGCTACCACTCTGGTTTATAAAGGCAGTTTATATCTTTACAATTTAATAACAAGACGTTTAAATTGACACCAAGGAAACATACTGTGGTTTATGGGATTCATCAACTCAAAGTCTTTTTGTGTTCCATCCCCCTCGACATGCGCGCCTCTGGTGGCAAGTACGATTTTTTTTATTCACACAAACCCATGTCCCTGTCAACAGTGACAATACCATTAGTTATTCTGGTCTTCATATCATGGATACATGTAAATGTACCATATTTCACACAAGTTTTTTACCCTTGGTCTTTGCAATACTCTCACAAAAAGTCCATGAGTGGATCTATCATATTAAAATCATCATTAGATGTAATATCTGCAACCAGAGGCGCACAGTTCGAAGTTGACTGAAAACAAAAATTAGCTACTTTGTGAGTAGGTGTATCACAAGCATGTAGCCTACATACATGTAGCCTATACTGCCTAGTCCTGTAAACTAATTAAAAGTCCTGTTATTAAACTGTACAGTTGTAAACTACCTTTATAAACACCTGTATTAACAGTCTGGGCAATACAATTTGTTGTTTTGGCTACAGTACATGGTTTGAAAGGTTGGAAGGGAAACATCTGGTTAGCAAAATCTCCAGATTTGAACAGTTTCGAACATAAAGTACGTGTATGGCCTACAAACTTTCCAACGAACCTAGCAAATGTTATAAAAATATCACTTTCGCTGACATGTACAGTAATTATTGTGAATGAGAACATCGTCGGTGATCTACATGTAACAGGGTCGAATTTTCAGTCAAATTTCACTGACTTTTCTAGGTTTCCAAACACTTTTTTGAGAAATTTCAAGGCAATTTTTCCCGAATTCAATATTTTACATCAAACTTGCGATTAGTAATAATGTAGACCTACTTGTAACTTATTAAACCCATGGAGTCATCAATTCTTTTGCATGTTGTATTTATGATTTTCAAGATTTAAATGAATCGAAAGCAATCTAAATTAGGTTTCAGTAAAAGAACAGGGCTGGGATGAGCTGATAATATACATGAAGATTCAAGGTCAGAATTACCATTTCCAATACATGTACCATGTTGGAATTTTTTTTAAAAAAAAAACTAGATCACAAAATAATAGGTTTTAGCCCACAACTTTTAAAATAAAATGGTAATATTAATAATTAAGGGAAAAGCATAAGTGAGATTTTTGCATTATTACCGGTACCACAAATAATAGATCTTTAGTATATTTTCCTTACAATGTTTTCCACAAATAATAGATCTTTAGTATATTTTCCATACAATGTTTTCCAGAAATATTAATAACGTCGGAAACACCGTAGATTTTGTTGCTGAAACCACTAGATCCCAAATTCTGCATTTTGTGGACTTTCTTGCTCTTGGGAAAATTAAAAAAAAATATTAAAAATAATGGAAACGCGGTTGGCAATTTTTACTTTTTAAAAATTAGATTTATACAAAAGATAGATGTTATAGCCCGATAATTATCATTTGGGAATGCCAGAGGCGAAATTTGAAAAAAAAAGCTTATCTGAAATAAAGGACTCTATATGTATTTTGATGGCAATGTTACTAAATTTTATTATTATGTTATTATTATATTACTGTTTTATTATTAGGCCTATCTTTTTTTGAATATCCAGATCATAGATCATAAATACAGCTTTCAATTTCATTTATGAAAGATTTCTAACAATCACAATTGTTGCACCACAAAAAATTTCCAGACATTATATTAATTTGTGTAACAAACACTTTTGTTACACATATCCTGACTGTGACCATTATCCTATTCTGCAATGCACTCGTCACCTTGCCTCGAATTGATTTTAATTATATGAATTTGCCTGAATTTTTCAGGCCCTATCAATTTCCCTGGACATTCCAGTTTTTCCATACTGCCAGTTATTCTAATAGATACCAGGGTGACTGGCCGAATCTTTAATCAAGTTTAGCCTACCTGACTTTTCCAGGTTTTTCGGACACTTTTTACAAAATTCCCAGACAATTTAAAACTAAATTTTTTTTCGAATTAAACATTTTTACCTCAGACAGAGTAAAAAATTAATATCGTTGAGTGCACTAAGGATGTTTTTTTGGTTGAAACCACCAAGTCCCAAACACTGCATTTTGTAATAATGACGGAATGCTGTAGCCTAGGCATTTTTTTTTTGGAAAATAAGATTTATACTAAAATTTGCTAAATATAATTCGGTAGGTTATAGCTTCCTATTTCTCTTTAGGATCAGCTTGTAAACAACAGTTTTTTTATATAAAATTATCAGAAAAAATGGATTTTAGGTGTATTTTGATGGATTTTTAAAAACCAGATTCAATTAGAGTATTTATGATGGAAACGCCATAGGCGAATTTTTATAAAGATTTTGAACAAATGCAGATTTCCTATTGATTTTCTGACTTTTTAATAATCAAAATTGTTGTCACACAACAAATTTCCAGACATTACAGGGTGTCTACTGGGTTTGGTATTGCAAATTCCATGACTTTTCATGACTTAAAAACTTATTACAATGGGAGGTCGTTGAAGTTTTATGTCATGACAAAATGGCGATTTTCAGAAACATTATCTACTACTGTGGCAACATGATTATTGGTTAAAAACACGCCACAGGCAAAAAAAAATTTCGGAAATAGGAGAAAAATGAAGAATTTAAACCCAAATTTTCATTTCGCGAATCAATGAAAAAAGACAAAAATTCTATGACCCTGTTGTAAATGTCATGACTTTTCCATCACCCTGACGTAAATGTCAAGACTTTTCCATGAGCCTGATGTAAATTTCATGACTTATCCATGAATTCCATGACCTGAATCTCAATTCATGATTTCCATGACTGGTAGACACCATGTTAATGATGACGGAAACGTGATAGGCCCAGCACACACAATGAACAGGCGAAAAAAGCAATGACCGAGACTATTATTCATAATTATTCAAACGAATACAGTACATATATGTATTAGAATGCAAAATATTGATGTTTCCATGCACTTGAAATCACTTTCCCATAGCCAACTTCAGCACCACCGAGAAGTAACGTAACGTTGGCCACAATGGTGAAAAATTGCAATGTGGGTTTCTGTCAAGGTCAATGAAACAATCATCGTTGTATGGACGCACCGGCGGTAATGCACTCGGCGAACATGGCAACTGCCAACGTTTCAAGGTCACCCATTAAATCAGTCATGAGAGCAAATAGCGTTAATTAGCACGCACACGCTGCTGAGCTACATGGTTATGTCATCCCAGAACACGTAAATTGCTGATGTTGACAATATCAGTTTGCATGATGGAGAAAGTCCAAAAACAACTGCTCGTGTCGTCTTACAGTCGCCATTTTGTTGCGGGAAATCGAACGCCTAACAGTCGCTGTGGTCTCTAGATAGGAGGTGAAATCCGATCGAATTGAACAGACTGCACTGTAATACATGACTTACATGTACAAATTCTCAAATTAATTTCCCTGACTTTCCCTGACAAACCCATCAAATTTCACTGACTTTCCCTGACAAACCCATCAAATTTCCCTGACTTTCCCTGACAAACCCATCAAATTTCCCTGACTTTCCCTG
>JAQGAF010004675.1:0-13783 GCA_034687865.1 Kryphioiulus occultus
GTGTATACTGTACTATCTCATATTTGTCAAAAACTTAGGGAACTAACTGTGACGCATCGTACTTGGGACACTTTTAGAATTCACCATAGGTGTCCCATATAGAGAGATTTCACTGTTTTAACAAATCAACTTCACAGTCACTAATTGTTACAAACATTTTAATTATGAATATATAGGCTGTTTAAAATTCCATTTAGAATTACACAACTCCTCCATTGGACACAATATTCCAGTTTGTACAGGAGATGAACAAAATAACGGAAACACTACAAAGGCATATTTCTCATCATCAATCCTTCCAGGGATTGACTCGTACACGTTGTTGTGGTATACATGGTCAACTTCGAGTTGCTTTAGAGATGGTGGCATATGATCCCATAAACCTACAGTATGATGCTCGAAATATTCAAATTTGGTTATTTTGCTAATCAGGAAATATGTTTAAGTTGCCCAGCTCTTCAAACATGCAGCCATGCATAACAAATTTTATTGCACAGTCTGTTAATACAGGCATTTCCATTATTTTCCTCACCCCCTGGCTATTATTCTGAGGAAATCTTGCAATGTGTGGATTAAGGTATTGTCAAATAACCATACAATTATTAGTCCGAGCTGTCTGACACCTGCACAGACAAGGATGTTTGATATATGAAAATCAATAAAATATATATCGTTCATAAGTTTACAAAATATATAGCTCCATGTCTGTGCATCTTGATATACGGGCTCGTAAGTTTCGTTTTGCGTTTAGTCTACCTTTCAAGTAGAGACACTTGAGCACTGCAATTAACTCATTTCAGCTTTGTACTGCATGGTTCATCGCTTTGCATATTAATAAACGCTCTTGGCCAACAACCTAGTCATGCAGGTTTTCATGGTTTGTACGAGCGCAAGTTGCATGAGACATCAAGTAACTACAACGTTATTTCCCAAACTTGTTCGGTGTACCGCCCTTTTAAGAGCACACATGTACTGCACATTTTATGAGTACCTCCAACGACACTAGTATTCATGATGCATGTATATTGTATATGCATGTACAGTATGTGCATGCAAAAATTAAATTAAAAACTACAGTGTATTTAAAATTCATGTCTTTATTTTATGCATACCAAATGCATGGATGGACACGATTAAATGCTATCAATTCGAGGATTGTGATACCTTTTATAAAAAAAACTTACTTAGCCACTGTTTAATGAAATCAGGACTAAAATACACTGTATATGTGACAAAATGGCTTTTAGTCCTTATTTATGTAAACAGTGGAGATTAAAAAAATTATCAGAAAATAAGGCGTCAAGATAAACTTGAGTTTTTGGCGTATATACTGTGCATTCGAGCAGTTGCTAAAACTAAATGCATTCTGAGATTCCTGGGAACCGATTGTTTGGAATGTATTTTTAACGTAGTGCTTTGTGGGTCACCATGCACGATTTCGAATGCTTTTTAATAGTTAAAATTGTTAATTTCCTGGGAAAAGGGCGATTTTGCTCCGTAAACTTTACATGATGAAAGGTCAGGTGAATATAAAATGTGTACCAAATTTCAGCACCTTTAGGACGACGGTAAGTCGGTTAAAATGATTTCATTAAGGTCGAAAACAGACATGAGATGAAGCAGGTTATGTTATTAAGCTATAAAAGTTGTAAAAAGCTTGTGATGGATTTATATTTATTTTTTTTGGAAATTTTAATAATTGCTGGTACGCCGTTTAAGTAATTATTGTACAAATGGCTACCCATGAGTAAACCCACATATGCCAGGCAGGGGGATTATACTGCTAACTTCCAAACTTCTGCAGCGTAACAAACAAATTCCAAATGTCATAGAACAATGCTAAAAGAAAATTTTTGTGCACCTTTTTTTACAAAACCTTTTCATTAAATGAATTCGATTTGCCCTTCAACGCATAAACAAGTTTTTCCTTCTTTTCTTCAATATGTTGAAAATCATTTGGTACTACATGTATTTTAAGGCCGTTAAGGGCTATTTTTTGTATTATTTTTTTTGGGACTCTTCAGACTGCTACATGCCTGTACATGAATGAACGGTATATTAGGTTAATAACGAAAAGAAACTTAACAATTGGTGTGAGTTTTCTAATAAAAAATTAAGAATTAAGCCATTACCTTTTTCTCCTGTTTTTACAATATAGAGCCACACTTTTCAATGGCCCAAAGGAATTAACTGTTGAGCCACATCAGCATTAAAACTGCATGCATCTATAGCCTGACATTGGCTTCAGGATGTGGTAGTTACATGCTAGCCAATTAAGACAATCATAAGCTGATTTACATACTTTAATTGTGTGTAACCGAGTGTGGCCGAGAGTTCCATGGTTTCGCGATACATGTTTTTGTGGTGAAGGGTACTTATTCCGACACGTATCGAAATTAATAACAAATATATGGGCTCAATAGCTAATAAACAATGTGCTAATCTTTGGACTGCGAGCATAAGAAATACATCTATTGTTCAAATGTGGCCAATCAGCAATGACCTAGTTACGTTGCGATTTCAATTGAAAATTATAAGAGATCAACCTTATTTACCTCAAAGACGTGCACTTAACATTGACGAAAAATACGTTTCGTGTCATATTCTACTTAAAAATAGCCTAGCCAGAGGCTTGATAACAACCCAGGCATCTTCTACAGAGTAAAATTCGCAAAAAGCATCCCCAACTGGTAAGCGAAGGAATGATGTCAAGGAGAGAAGAAATGTACACATATGTGTACCATAAACTGCAAAACAAAAGCGAGAATAATAGAGAGCCCCCACTTTTTTTGTCTTATGCGTTTATTTCCTCTAAGGAACATATGCTAACAAAACGAAACAAATGGACGACTGTTGTTACAAATTGGAAGTAACTAGTGTTGGAATTAATGTTGGTACATCTAACATTCATGAAAGCAAGCTTACCTTGGAATATTTCCGTACAAATAGCCTAACAAACCTAGCCTATTAAACATCTTACGTGTCAATTTTATGTAAAGACATGCTAAGAATCTCAACATGTCTCATCAAGTCTGATATTAAAAGACGACATTGGAATCAAATAATCTCGAATTCACGAATTGGAATTTAATAATTCGATTTTCATTTTGCAGAGGCTGGCATCGCATAGTTGACATTTGAAACATCATTCCCGGATATACAGGGTGGTGCAGAAAAAATTGGTCGATTTAAATTTGGCGCCTTGTCAACTTTTCAGTATGTGGCCAGCTATATACAGAATTCATGTTGACATTAGTAAATTAGAAGTTCTATGGTCCTACTTTTTTGGAAATGCTTCAGGTCAACCGGTTACAGTATAACGTCGGATTGCTGCTACTAAGGTGGGGCAGAACTAGACAATTTGTGAAGATGAACACTTAAGTGGTCATTTTCACTTATTTGTTTATTTTCACTATACAAATATAGTAGTTTAATGAACAATTAAAATGGTTAATTATAATATTCTGCATTAGAATTCTGCATACTGACATGTAGAATTTTCAAAACAGAAATTCCCTAAAACTCCTAATGCGCAAAATTCAAGTTAAAATCAAAAGCTAAATGCTAGAAACCACTCTACACGTTTTGCGTGTTTTGACTGGCCATCCACTACTTGTAAAATGCTAACACATACCCATATGGAAAAAAATGCATTTAAATGCATTATTTAAAATACATTTACAAATGCATTTAGGAATATATGAAGATTGAGCCCTATAGAACCACCTGGGAATGCATTTCAAAATGAATACAAAAATGTATTCAAAATGTTCATCTCCATACATGTATTTCAATATACATGAATTAATGCAATTGAAAATGCATGGGCAACCTGGAAATTTTATGTAAAATTACTAAAAAAAATACTTACATGGTGTCTACTTACCTGGAAAACTCAGGGAATTTCGTTCTCAGAAATTAGTAGACACCTTGATTTACTTATTACTTTTGGAATTTATAAATGCATTCGATGATCTTATTTAAATATATTTGAAATATATTTAAAAATACATTTTCATGTAGGCCTATATATGCATTTAGGAATACACTAGCTGTTTTAAATTCAAAAGTATTTTAGAAAAATTTAATAATGCATTTTTTCAATATGGGCAACACCAAATTAAGTCATCTAATTGTTTGTCCATCGCCCTTTATGTTGTGAAATCATTACCATAAATCCCCCAAAAATCCCGACTCATTAGTTAAGGGGGTTGTTAATGGTGATTATTCAGCATGTATTTACTGTAATTGCAATGGTCGCACCTCCAAAAAAGGAGACTACTTGTATCAAATTGCTTTTTTAATGATATTAAACAATGGCACAGCAACAAAACCGGTAATCCTCTAAATTTCATTAAACCCTTCCCTTAAAATATGAAATCGAAAACGAATCGTCGCATCGTTATGAAAAATATTCAGAATCTTAACATGTCTCATCACGTTTGATTTAAAAAATAAAAAATGAAAAAATTGGGAAGGCACTATTTCAGAATTCTAAAAGCCATTTCGTATAGTCTATCATGATGGAGAGGTAACCGAAATAAAGGAAAACCTGCTCGTTTTACTTCTGCCTGAGTAATTTCCTACTGCACAGATGTTTGGTTTTGATCCATTTGACGTTATTTTCCCAATTTTCCTACCGGAGAGGTCATAGAAAAGACATTTTATCTAAAAATTTATACTTCATTGGTTAATAGATTCGAACTGTTGAGCATGGATTCAAGTCAGCTTTGGAGTTACAACCTGAGTGCTCACGCACATATAACATATTTCAATATACATGTATGCGTTTGAATCGTGCATGTTTAAAAATGCATAAATTACTTTATTTAATGTCTGTAAATAATTAGAACATAGAAACTTGCAAAAATACACATTTGAATTCCAATGCGCCTGCGAGCAAGTTTTTCTGGGCAACACACAAGCGTCGCTCACGCGTATCTAACCATTGATTGTAATACATTTAACGAATGTTTTGTTAAATTTCAATCCATAAGTAATACAAGTCCTTCTTCTAAAGTCAAGCGTATACTTTTCAGGCTCCAAAGTCCGAGATTTCCATTGTTTTAAATTATTCTAGCCCTGCTTTGAGAGGTTTCAGATATTCATTGTGTGAGCAGTAAATATCAATTCCTCTGTATAATGCTTCTTACCAGCATACATGGTGGTTGTCTCAGTTGTGGTTACAGTACCATATGGTTCTGGTACTAAATCAACTGATAGTTGTAGAGAAATGTGCTGTTAAAATTCTTAATTTTTAGCTTAATCGTCCCATGTTTCTATTTGTTACTGGTGCTCAATCCTAATTTGTTAAAAACATGCTAAAATCTAGTTGAATTCTTTGCCTGATTACCCATTCTCCTTATGTCATTCATAAAACAGCTCTCATAGGCATTTTAAGAACGAAATCATTTACTTGGGGGCATGAAGTAGCAGCTAATTGTTTTTGAATTGAATACTCGAATATATGCTGATTAAGTGACAAAATATTTCAGCGTGAATCTAGGTGAATCTATACAAGTTTTGGAAGTACACCTAAAAATCAATATTTTAATTTTCTTAAATCTCTCCAAAACAATGCATACCTGTGGAGGTAATATCCAGGAGAAACAAAATTCAGGAGAAATAATTAAGAACTATGGCTTTACCTTCATGTCCAAACTTAGACTAGTTGAGGTGAAACTTTTGCTTTCAACAAACCCTGACATTGTTGCCACACTGTGATAACCAGTGAGACTAGCAGTTTTATATCGTTGTTTTTATAATATGTGCTTATTCATTTACTAGAAACCATACAAATCATTAGAAATTTGTACTATATTTGTTTGATTTTGGTTGGGCATTTGCACCACTGTGTGTTGCAGTGAGGACCCACGTGGACCAAATAATTTTTATTCTAATTTTATAGCATTTTTACTTCTACACAAAATTCAAAAATCCAAAAACTGCTAAGCAAGAAATCCACATCATTCTTATTCTTAATACATTTACATGTATATTGTACATGGCTAATTCGCTTGGCGAAACTATTTTATAAATCCAATTATTATTTTTAAATACATGTATATGTACTTCAAATATGTCGTACGAGCATTTCAGCCGTTGATTGCCTATATATATAAATTTTTCGAATCACTTTTATTGCCCATATTTTTTTAAATTTATAATGATCAACATTATTACGTCTGTGATACTTCATTTGCCTTCTTTTGAATTTGTTTCTATTTGTACGTTTTTCTTATTATCAGGAAAATGTTGAAATTTGCAGTCAAAATTTATTTTGCAAATGCTCTCGTATAAATGTAAATATGAGTTTGCAATTTTAAAAAATGGTAACCGATCCAACAAATTCTGCAAAACAACAAACAACGGATACCGAATTTGCCATGGATGTTGCTTTTTTCGTTGACTTTTAAAGTATCACAACAAAACAACGGTGGTAGGAAACGGCATGTTTTGTCAGGGTTATAAAGGAATAAACAACAACCGTGAACAGTCGCAGCCTACAGTGTACTTTATGTGTCGAGGATGTGAAAGTAGCTTATTTTAGCACATGCACATTGCGAGATAGAAAAAAAAACTGCAGGAATTCAATACGTGTCACCAATTTGCTGAACGAGAAAAATTCAATATAGCGTGGAAATTAGCCACTTCCTAATAAACCATCCTATGAATACATTCATCAATGGAAAGACCAGAGAAATTTTGCTAAAGCACGATCAATTTGCGTCTATTTACAAAACCGTACTCTTCAAATTCCAGCCTTGCTATGTGCTATAAAATTCACGTTTTTGGGAGATGGCCAAATTTTTATTCCTCAAGAACCCTTATGGCACCTCTTGGTGATGCTGTATACAGATTGCGCCATACGAGCAAGTTTTACACCATTATTAACTTATCATCTTCTCTGTCCAATTACACAATATATTTCTAACATTAGTCCAATTGTAATGCTGATTTGGACACAAAAACATCACTTTACTATGCAGAAAACTTTGGCAGAACACACTTTAACAATATAAACTTAAAATTTATATCTAAGATAAGCTCACATTTTTGTGTTTAATCAATGGAGCAGCCAGGGTGACTTGCTCTCTAAGCTTTTGCTAAACCTTCGAAAAATAGCGATTAACCATATACGGCATGCATTTGAAAGCAAAAATACCCCAAACGAAGCGGTTTTTGGAACTTTTCTTTAGAGGATGAGAATTTATATATTTCTCACTTAAGCTTATTTTCTAAACCAGTAAATATGAAAATGATTTCGCTGTCAACGCCAAGCGATAATGAAACCAGTTATAGTTCCAATTACTTACACTGAATTACTAATGCAATAATTATCAATCTCAGTCCAAGTTGATGCAATTTGAGATTTTAATTACTGCATTTAAAACAATCCAGTTTGTACTGTATATGGCAGGCCTTCAATATCGTGCAAATATTAGGTTTTGAGTAAAATAAAAAATACACCAAAATTATTTTGGGGATAATTACTTTATACATGTACAAGTAAATGTATTTTCAATGGCACAATCAAGAACCCTTATGGCATCTGGTGATGTTGTATATGAAGATTATAACATACGATATCTTTTTACATCATTATTAACTTATCTCTATCCAATTACTCTCGATATTTCCAACAGAAGTCCAATTTTAATGTTGTTTTGGGCACAAAAATGGTACTGTACATTACAGAAAACGTGGGCAGAACACATTGTAGGAATATAAACACAAAATTTATATCCTAGATAAGCTCACATTTTTGTGCCTTGTTCTATATAGGTATACGGTCTCTTAAATTTGTGCAAAACAGTCGAAAAATAACGGTTATCCATCACTGCATAAGAAGGCATTTGAAAGCAAAAATATCCCAATGAATAGGTTTTTTCAACATTTCTTTATGGGTTCCTGTAAAAATATGCATTTTCTCACTTATTTTCAAAACCAGTAGATATGAAAATGAGCTTAGATGCCAGTGAATATGAAACTACGTTATCTTTCTGGTTACATGTACATTTATTTTCGAATTTTTTAATAGCAGACTGCATGGATTCAGAAAGCAATACTTATGAATCTCAGTTAACGTTGATAAAAGTTAAGATTCATAATTGTTGCGTTCACAACAAACCAGTTGTTAGATGGCAAGATTTGAATAATGTGCAAATATTACATTAAAATTACACCAAAAATTATCTTGGGGACAATTCCAGTACATGTAATTTAATTTTCGAATTTTTCAAGACCAAACTGTAAATGTTAAGAAAGCACTACCGGTAGTTGTGAATTAGTTACTGCGTTAAAAACATATCAGTCCCTAGATGGCAAGCCATATACTGTACATATCGTGTAATTGCCAAGGTTAGAGAACTTAAAAAAAAATACAAAAAATTACCTTGAGTATAATTTCCCAAGATTTTTCCAAAACTCAACTGCATCAGATATGCACTTAGTTGACCAAATACAAACATCACACCGATAAAAGAAACATTTTGTAACTTCAAAAAAAGTACAGTTTATGCACAGTATATACTAACAACATACAAGTGCCATGTATGCATTACATCACCAACGCATAACGCATAAATTAAAACTAGATGTATTTATAGTGAACATGAAAATGAGCGTCCTGATCAAGCCTGATTAGATCTAATTAGACACTTATTTTAGGTTCATGTTGAGATACCCAATAGCAGGAACGATCGATTTCTCATTAATGCGGCCCACTTTATTGGCTGTCACTTTACGACATTAATGAACACCTACACATATGAATTATAATGGGCGACATGCATTTACTTTCACGTCAATTCAGCACGAATTTTGCACACCAGCCTAATTAAAACTTTCTAATATGCCTCTCGCGATATTATGTACATTCTGTGCAAAATTACTGTACACACCATAACAAAATGTGATCTAAAATTTTAGATCACCACAGTTTTACTGAAAAAAAAAACTCATTTGTAGTTTACTTGGACAACATTAGTTAACATTAGTTTGTGAAACCAGTTTTGCACAATTTCTTCAAACTCGACCACTTTTAAATGAGAAATATGAAAGTATAGACATTTCTGGAATTTGACGTATAAGGAAAAGCTGCCGTGATGTCATTTCCAGAAAAGCGTCAAATGTTCCACTGGGGAAATCTCTGATTTTTTAAGAACGGATGTGAATTCCTCAACTAGATCGTACACAAACCTCATTCAGGAAACCCTCTTCGTTTAAAGTATTTCGGAAATATCCGCTTGATTTCCCTTTACTTGAAAAGTAATGGAGAAGCTCTTTATGGGGGTTATCCCTCCATGGGTACTATTGGCTTCCGTTTGCAAGACGTACACCTGTGTACAGATGGCGCTGCCACTTGACAAATTCAAATCATTTCTAAAGAGTTGCAATAATTCTTACATAACGAATCAAATTTCACATTTGTTCGATGAGAAAGTAACATTCACAACATAATTTATGTACAGTAGCATACATAGCTACATGTATCTGTTACTGTTGAAAAGTAATAACGTGAAATAAACTTACGTTACGTGAAGACTGGCACTTGCAGTTATACAAACGTGTTTTTTTTTGGAGTAAATAACCGTCCAGGAGCATATACAGGTAGATTTTAGCAATCGTTTACGAATTGATGGATATGCTATGAATCTTGCATGGAAATATATTTGTATTATAGACTGGTAAATGTAATGAAAAATTCAAAAATATACAAAAGTTTTTGAAAACCTGGGATTATTTTGAGATACACTAGAACCCTGTTTAACCGACACTCGATTATCCGACAATCTGCTTAACCGACAGTCCCTCCACCTACAGACCATAGCAAAAATTCCGAGAATTAACACCCTAATCGACAGAAATATTATTTATTTATGTATTATTGTGTATTATTTATGTATCCAACGTTTCCTGAAGGATTTTGAAGTTTCATAAAACTAAGACAGCGCGAAATTGTGAAGGCTATGGCCCAACTAATTTATTTCGATTGTCGATTATCCTGCATTTCCTATATATGGAGATTCAGTTTACCGACAATTCTCCAGACGGAATTTTGGTAAACAAATTATGAATTATTTACAAATAAAATTGCAATTAAAAAATTAATCGTAGTCAGATTATATAGGAAGAGTAACAGTTTGTGGTACAAGAAGACATTTTGGAATATTATCAAGACAAGTAAAATATCGCGATTTGAGGTTTAATGACCGTAGAGCTGAAGCAAGCATGATTTTAAACCAAAGTAAGCTCTTAAATGTACTGCAAATATCGCCATGCCAAAAGCCGAATAAACAACTTGTCTGTCCTATCAGCGCCGTCTTTGGTGGCTTTAATGAAATTAGAATGCAATGCAGCACAGATTTTTCAGTAAAAAAAATTTCTCTCTTTGGGACTCCCATTTGACGCGGTTTCAAGAATTCGTATTTTTATAGGACCTCATACATTGCCTTCACTCAACACGAGTGCGCAATAAAGCATTTGTAACTTGCCTTAACGCTCAATTAAATATGCGCAAACTGGCCCATGCAATATTTACCCATTAAGGAAGTATTCATTAACTTGGCCGGGTATTGCATCAACCACCCCCTTCGTCGCTATTCAGCGATATTCAGCGATCAATACAGCAAACGTAAATATTCGTCAAATTTACTAACTAGCTATTTTAGCACTTGGCTAACCCCTCGCCAACTGATTGCTTTACACAACAGCCATGCTTGTGGATGAAAATAGTTTGTTTTGATATTTAATACAGTGTGTCATGAAATTGTAAGTTGGCATGCGACTTCGTGATAAACACAAAAACAAAGCTACTATGAGAACCTAAACAAGAACAATGAAGTCAAATGTCTTGCGCAATTGTTTACTGCATGACCTTCCAGCGCAACCCTTTGTAAAATCCTTCAACGTATATGTGCAATAAGTGTCATACATATAAGCATTGATAGCATTTTGTTTTACATAAAGTTGAACAAATCTAATCATTCATTCTTATACTGTAGGACTTACGGCGCATTCTAGCATAAAGGCCTTCGTGCACCAAAATGGCTAATATAAATTAAGCAACATTCACAGTTCATTTTTAAATAACTGTGAGAAAAAACATTTTAAAGACAAAGTGTAAATCATAAATCATTAATTTTGACAACATTTTAGAGAACCTATTTTTGGCTTAATTACACTGAGGACATACCGAGGAAACACCCGATAATTAAAAACCCTGGTAAGTAAACGTGGTGACGTACCAAGTTGGTATTTAATAAGGTGTACGGTTTTTGCAATGGATTGTGGGAGCACGTACTAGCAACACTGACACTATATACAAAACTTTTGTTACTTTACCGTGTTCATGGGAAACGCACAGCCACAAGTCGTCGCGATTTTCGCCATTTTCCAGTTTATAAAACTAGATTTTTGCTTGGCATTTTAGGAATAAAAATTACAAAAACTCCCAATTAACTATATTCCAATTTTAGTAATGTCTGATTCTTTACAAATCAATCTTGCTGTTAATAAAGTTTATGAATTTAATAAAGGTGCATCATACATGCATAGGCTAAGTTTTTGTCCTCGATAATCATGAGTGAAGTTACGAGTCAGCGTATTTACACAACAAGCACAATGGTTGCAACTTGTTGATTTCAATGCATTATTTTCAGACTTGTATGAAACAAATCGAGCAGTTAATCAATTAGAAACTCAGCTCTATGGCTGTTAGCTATTGTTTAGCTAATAATTGTGTAGTAACTTGCCATCCGCACCAGCAACAACTTACAGGTGTCGCTGATGGTGACTAAAAATATTGGATACATTCAGTGTATTGCAATCCTCCATTCCCAAGCCCATGTGTCACCCTGCACATTTCAACGTTTGTACCCAGTTGATTTGCTCTATGACTGCATTTTCACTTGCGAGATCATTATCAAAGTTGTGATTGAGAGAACTTGAGAGAACCTCAGGGGCCAGTTTCATATGGTTTGGCGAAATAAAACCCATGGAGGGTTTCGTCTAAAATTCTCAGATATTCGATTAGTTGCATGAGCGTGATGGCAGACAAGTCATGCATGTATATGGAAAGTTATCCCTTACAAAAATGCAGAGGTATTTTTAAAGTTTCTAGTAGGTAGGTTTCCATTTTATGTATTTTTTGGTATCAGAAACATGTTCCAACAGGTATCAAATAAGTCTGATCGGGTGCAAAACATACAGATCATAGGTTTCAGAAGGATACCATACAGAGCATAATATTTTGGAAATCTTTGAAATACAGTGGATATAAAGGAAACCTTTAAAATGCATTGGATATAAAGGAAACCTTTCAACAACCAATAATGAAACCATAAAGAAACCTATGATATACGCCAGTCAATCTGTCTGACATGGTTGTATAAATTGTGCATACCAATAATACACCTTAAAAATACCTTGATACCTACTAGATATTGAAAAGTAACTAAAATTGTACCCAACATTTTTGTAAGGGATCACGAATGTCATATCCATGATATACACCTGTCAATCTGTCTGACAAGATTAACACACAACAGTTTTACATTCGTACAGTATGTTAACGTCAAATTTACTTACAGCAGAACCGAAATAGGGGACGTTAAAACATAAGTTTTTTTGCAGTTTTCAGACTACCTCCCGTGTCATTAATTTCAATGATGACGTCATCATTTGTATGTTTGTATATTTGTTTGTTTGTATTTTCTATCTCGGAAACGAGCTTCCGGATTTCGCTGAAATGGGGATGATATACTGTTTTCGGGTTTGAAAAAGCGATTTAGCTAGGTTTCGACTTCGAGAAAACTCATCTAAGGGGCGATTTATTCTAAATAAAGATGACAAAAATGCGTTCAATTTTCCGAATTTGCACGCGCCAATGTTAAGACTAGGCAGGGCCATGGATTCTGGCTCGGGATAAAATAAACAGCATAAAGGCAACAGATCATTTCGCAAAAATGGAAATAATATACTGTTTTCGGGTTTAATAATGGTGAGATTAATAATTATAGTGTAATTACCATAATGTTAGTTCAGGAGTTTGGAGTCCACACTGATTTATTCAGTAAAGACTTAATGTAAGCACAACGAGTTAATTGCCAGCCTGAATTGGAATTAGGGGCACGTCCTGGCACATTCACTACTCGAAAATTTGATTAAATGGAGGTGAATCTACCGTTTTAAGTGCATGAAAGCATCATATAGGGGTTAATTTATAAAAATAAAAATGGAAATGTCATGAAATTTATACATGAGAAGCATGTAATTTTTGAATTTGCTTGATTCACAAAATAAAAATTTGGGTAAAAATTCATCCTTTGTTAATCAAGTTTGCAAAAAAATTCGAATACGACGTTTTTTGGCTTTTGATAATTCCATCACTGAGGCAGAGGATGTTCCTAGAGTAAGCATCGACAAATTACTGTAAGTCATTGTAATGACATGGCATTTGCGATACCAAATACAACAGGTACCCTGTAATTCACAGTTGTCCTAATTAAGTTAATGAATGGTATGAAATAGTCATACCATTTAACTTTCTCATGCCTTCAGCCCATCCCAAGTAAAAATGTCAATTGGTTAAATTAATTGATATCAATTGGTTAAATGGAAATGGAAATTGGCATTGTTAAACAATTCAATCAATAGGTTTAATGACAGCAATTGGCATTAATTGTTCATTTAATATCAATTGATATTTATCATTGTTATTGCTCAGTTGTTATTAATTGGTGTCAATTGTTACCATTACCTTTTCTGACCCATAGTTCCT
>JAQGAF010004676.1:0-13782 GCA_034687865.1 Kryphioiulus occultus
TTGTCATGCCAATCCGCTTATGGAATTGCATGCCCATACGGATTCTTACTATTGGTCTTACTTTCTGCATGCCATTCTACGTTGGAATTCTCTTCCAAAGGATAGCCTTAAGCTTCAAGAAATTCAATTTGACAATGATGTTTTGGTGGTACCCACTGAATCTTAATTTGGGTTGATGGACTACACCCCCTACCACATGGTATTAAATTAGTGATAGTAGGGTACTGAGTTGAATTTTTAGGTTAGGTTAAGCTTAGTTTATGTTAAACAAACACAAAATACTTCAAAAAATACAAAAAGGTTAAATTCGGACAGCTAGGACATCTGACATTCTTGAAAAGAAAATTTGAAATATTCAGTTTTTCAAAAATAGTCACATACCAGGTCTGTGTGACTAAAATCAGGCAGTTTATATCTCATTTTGATAAAAGATATTTGTATAAAAAATTCAGGATGAGCTTCGGGATTTGCCCTGCTCCGGCATTGCCATAATGTTCAATTGAACTTCTCCTCACGGCTCGCAAGCTGGCAGTGATTGCCTGGCTGTAAGGGGCAGCTAGCTAATTCAAACATTACAGAGTTATTCTAGCTTAAACACTAAATACTAAGCCGGATAAATTCCCTCTGCCAGGATTGGTGTCATTTTGACAACTAGACAAGTAAAATTGGCCTTGCTCCAGCATAACCATAAGGATCAATTGGGCTTCTCCTAAAGGCTCACAAACTGGCAGTGATTGCCTGGCTGTCATGGGCAGCTAGCTAATTCAAACATTACATTGTTACGCTAGGTTAAACACTACATATATAAACCGGATAAAGTCTCACTGCCAGGACAGTGACCAATATTAAGTTTTGATCCAGTTTGCAAAGTTTCACCTGTTTGTTTTTTGGAAAATGTTTTTTGTGTGACCTAAATACAGCATTTCAGGTCCAATTTTGATAAAATATTGCAGGTTGCACATATATTTCGAAATTGGCCCTGCTCCAGCAAAGCCACAGTTATAAATTGGGCTTATCCTAACAGCTCACAAGTTGGCAGTGATTGCCTGGCTGTCCGGGGCAGCTAAAGAAAACACGACATTGTGTTAGTTAAGGTTGGGTTAAGCAAAAAAATGTGTGATGACATAATACTTGAACGTCCCCTGCAACATGGCAGTGCCCATAGCAAACAATGTGGCTCGCGGTGAATGGAATTCAAAATGGAATGCACTTGGCAATGCTAATGGAGCCATGATGCAAAAACACCAAGGGGAAAACGCTTGCGATTGGTGCATTCTGCTGGCATGGGTTTTGGAATGTGATCCCTCTAACCCCACATGCTGCGTCAGTGCACGCCCCCTCGCCCGCCATTTTGTGCACGTGCTAAACACCAAGACAGCGTGACGACACGGAACGACACCATCCAATGTACACGCAGTTTCTAGAATGTACAAAGACTACGGGCTACATGTACTTATGCAAATTGGTGGTTGTAGAGACTTAAAACGATGAAAAGTATGTATGCAATATGGAATGTTTCGTTTTGCGTCAGGTGCCGCCAGGGGGCGGACCGGAAATGCTCGCCCCGCCCTAGCCCCGCCCGTTTCCAGGGGAGGTGACGCCGTAGGCCACGCCCACCATGCCCTCCTCCATCTTGGGCTCCAGGCGCTCCTTGGCCATGGCGCTCTCGCTACGAACCGAGTAACGTGGTGCCGTGCAATAGACGGCGCTGCTGGCGTTGCTGCTGCCATCGTACGGCTGGTAGTAGCAATTGGCGGGGGCCGTGTAGATGATAGAGGGCGCTGGCTGCTCGTATACGTAGCTGTGGCACTCGGCGTAGTCGGAGCGCCGCCCTGACGGGTACTGCACGAAGTTGGCGTAGTCCACCCTAGAATTGAGGAAGTGCTGGTCAGTTCAGGTATCAGGTATCGATTTTGGCATATGTGATCATTGGTTGGCTGTTTTGGCGCCAAAGTAGAGGAACTCCTTTGTGCAAGCGGTTTAGTGCAAACAGCGGCTTTGTGCAAAAAGTTTTAGCTGTAAATGTTATTTGTGTAAAATTGCTGAAGAAAATTTTTAGCATTGGATGGTATTTGCACAACATTGATCAAGGAATAGTTTTAGCTTTAAACATTATTTCAAGTAAATTGCACTATTAGAGAGTTAGAGAAGTTTCGTACGAAATCCGATTTCGTACGAAAAGTTACGTTTTGACGTCATTTCCTGGAGCAAAAATGTGTTTTCGGCGAAATGTGTACTCACACGAAACAGTCGAAAAGAAAAGTTGCGCATGCGTAGAAAACATTGTGATCACGGCAATGGGGACTTTCGTAAAATAACTCCCTATTGATGTTTCTTTGGCAATAGGGACTAATTAGGGATATAGCAAAACTATAGGTATGGTCACATATCTTTATTAGTGATTTGCGGTATTTTCGTACGAAATTTCCCTAACTGTTTTTACGAAATACGAAAAAGGGCATGTACTTACGAAATGTGATTTCGTTTTCGTATTTATTTTATTTCGTACGAAATTTCTCTGTCTAACGTGTTTCGGCGAAATGGTACGAAAACTACACATTTCGTACGAAATCATGGCATAGATTTCGTAGCCTAGCTCACTCACACGAAATAGTCAAAAAGAAAAGGCGCGCATGCGTAGAAAACATTGTGATCACGGCAATAGGGATTTTCGTTAAATAAATCCCTATTGATGGTTATATAATGACTAATAGAGATATAGCAGAACTAAGTGATTTGTGGTTTCGTTTTCGTAGTTATTTTATTTCGCGCGAAATTGCTCTCTGTCTATTAAATAAATTTTGCATTGGTTTTGTTGGCCCCACAACTTTTGCAAACTAATAATACAGTTGGGATGTTGAAAATTCGACAAAACATCAACGGCGGAGGGGAAAATATCAAGTGGCTTGATTCCTATAAATGCATGAACTAGCAAATTTTATGGGGATGCTATGGTTGTGGTTAATAAAAGCAGTTTCGAAGTAATTGACCGATGCCCCAATCTCTCCAAACATCTCTAAACTTATATTCAGCACCGGTCCCAAGTATATTAGTTTAGACAGATACAAGAGGGCGCCCCTAGTGTCTCACAGCCGGTCTGTTTCAAAGGGTATGCCAAGTTCAGTTCAGAAGATGGTTTAACTACGGCAGATTCCCTGGTGAGACCCACCCAATAGCAATGCCGTTAAGAAACACTTATGGGCCAATCAGTTTGCGATGAATGCGTGGAGATGTTCGCACATTGTCAGAGCATGGCGAATGCATCTCTCTGGGCGCCATTTTGCTGTGGCATAAACTTCTAATTGCGCTTCACTTCTCATAGATGGCGCTGCCATTTTTGAACTAGGTCCTACCTATTTCCCAGGGTACCATGGAATGGCTCGAAAAACAGCATGTTGATGCCGAATTGACCAAAAAAAATAAGGTTTTTGTCTGCTCCAGACGCAATGCTCAAGTGCGCTGATATGTAGGTCTATTATCGAGGAGGATCCGGGACCCTGCGGACGCATTTTTTGGGGAAAAAATGGCTTCGCCATTTGCCAAACACATTTGCCAAGTCACGTTCGCGCTCGTGCACATTGCATTCGATCGCAATAACATTAATAACAGATATCCAGGGTCGCGACCCCATTTTTGAATAATTTAATTTTTTTTCCAAGCTTCCCATTCTTATTATTGCCATTATTTATTATCGCCGATTCTGCGTCCACCCCCGAAACGACCACCTGGTCGATAATTGCGTGGACCACCGAAGTGAAAAGGTGACGACTATAGGCACGAGCGCCGCTGGAGACTAATTGCGAGGCCCACCCACCCACGCCACAATCCCGCGTTTTATGGCCCACCCTCATTGCCCAAATGTCCACTATTTTTGATGCGTCATGAGTGACGTCACCCCATTCAAGCACCCAACTTCCCACTTCAGGGATGTGCAGGGCCCACTTTCTGGAAAGTCAGGCAAAATCAGAGTGTCAGGGAATTCATGAAAATGCCAGGGAATGTCAGAAAAATAGAGCTAGTTTGCATTGGTTAGTTGAGTAGTCATCTAATAAATACTGGAATAAAATCCATCAGTTTTCTTACTTTTCTCGTGTAAAATGTCATAGACTGCAAAGTGGTCAGGGAAATCGACTTGAGAATTTCAATGGGAACCCTGATGTGGCCAGTATGAGAGTGAAAAATGTGAAAAATTCATTGCAAATGATTTTCACAAGAAATTGAGCATAACTGAGAATTTCAGAGGCCCTTAATTTCATAAAATTTTTCTAAAATTTGAATATTTTTGAGTTTTTAAAAGGAAATTTTCTGCGACGTTGTCTAAAAATCATTTCCGTGATAACACACTTAAAAATTTTTTTTGTGGAATTAAAAAAACATTTCGCCTTCAATAACAGCGTTCACTTAAACATTGATACTTTCAATTTTTTAGAAAATCAAACTGAAATCCACCATTAGTGGTTTAGTTTTGTACAAAATGTTGCCTATGGCGTTCTCAATAGTGTAGGTGGGTTTCTGTCCGCTGTTTGAGAACAGCTGTTATAGCTTTCGATATAGCTATATTTTCAGATTGGGTGAAAATGTAAAACAATCAGATATTTGCATGTGAAAAATATCAGATAATTGCATGTGAAAAACGGAGAAAAATATCAGATACTTTGATGTGTAATGTATACCAACAGGCCACATGCTTAACTGCCACCAAGGGATACTGAATCCGCGAGGGGCATTCATAAAATCACGGGAGTTCTTGAAATTCAAGTTTAAAATTGCAGCGGTATTGGAAACCCCTGAAATTATTAATGGCGCAACATCAGTGACAATTAGTAGCTGCCCCGAATTCGCCTTCGGTGATTTATGGTTGTCCCCGTTCCGTTTTCGTTTATTAGATAAAAATCGATCGTCGTGACTGCTGGCAGCGCCACCTGCATCGTCACCTTTTTTTTCGTCTCGGGCTAATTCCGCAATTATCCTTGAAAGTGGAATAGGAAACAATGAGCCAATTAGGAATTTATAAGCCCCTTGTTAGAGCGCCCTAAACGCACCTCCCCCGCGACTCGGGCGGCTGTCAGGGGGCGCCACGACGCCTTATTAGGCCTAATAAGAGCCTCGTCTTTCCGAGGCTGTCACAAGGCTGAAAATTTCAGTACTAGACCAAGTCCGAAAAAACGCATTTTCCAGAAATCTAGTACTTTTGTCTCACTTTTTCTGGATTTTTAGTGATGGTCAAACTGGGTTCCATGGAACGCTATCAGTTCCAGAACTTTTTATAGCAATTTATACTTTAGAATTTCAGTACTGAATTTGAACTGATTGGTGTCGTAATTTGTAAAGTAGCGTTCGATGCCATTTCATTGTCCCCCAGACCTGAAAACCTGGAATTGTCAAGGAAATTTGTGTTCCAACCTGGTAAATTCAGGAAAATTTCTGTTCTAACCTGTAAAATTCAAGTAAATGTTAGGGAAACTGAATTCATGTATTTCATCATTGTGGGAACCGTGAATTTTTCTATAATTTACATTCAAAAGCATATTACTGAATTACTTGTAAACAGCTAATGCGTATAATACAAATAAAACATCAGGTTTGATCTAAGTGAAATACAAGCAATGTTCTAGGTCAAATTTTCGTCTTTTATGGTCAGTGATGATGTCATCATTTCCGCGGGGACTTTACATTTGAGAAAGTGAAATTCCCTGAGTTGTCCAGGGCATATTCTCAGTTTTCCATGGTGTTCTTTTCTGTTCTATATGGTTCCAAAGGAGTTAGTAGCTTGAAAACCACTGAGCTAGAATTTTTGGATGCACTACAGAACATGCTCTGCTCCGACCAAATGCCCACAAGATGTATATGTCAACACTACTTGTCTAGTAGCCCAGAATGGCAGCTGTCTAGCTAGCTGTCGCAATTTGGCCTAAAAATGTAATTTTTGACTTAGCTGCCCCTAACCGCCAGGCAATCTCTACCAGCTTACGAGCCACTAGGAGAAGTCCACTCTTTGTGTCTATGCCGGAACAGATCTTCCACGGGGCATATTCCGAAGTACGGCATAATTTTTCATAATTCTTGGTTTTCATGATGTACATGTACATGTGCTTGAGCATTTGATAACATGAGTGAAAATTTCAACACAATCATCGTACTATTTAGGTGCTAATTGATCGATTATCCCATATAATTGAAATCGATTGTAGGGTACTGAGTTGAATTGAATTGAAATTCGTTTTCTCGATTAAAAGTTTGAAATCGTTGCAACGAAGTGACGTCAGATCCCAACCTCGTAACGGTACACGCAGACGTCAAATCGATGAAATTAATTTTTTTAGCTTGTAGCCAAAACTAGCTCAGCTTTCCACTTGAGAACTTAAGAGAGGAATTCGGTTGCTGTTTTTTTCTGCCAAAAATTCGTGCATTGTGCTCGCCGAGGCTCCCCACCCTTTCGTGGGGGCCGCACGGACAATATGTGTGAAATTGAGGGCATTCGTGAGTGACCCTTACCGGGCCGTGACATTTCCTGCTGGGCAGCACGCATTATCGCTAATAACCCAAATTTATTCCGATAATCCAAATAATTACTCCTTGATTAATAAGCGCGGATTTGTAAATCGTATGCGATTTTATCAGCCCGTAAAGAGCCTGAACATGTGACCGTGGCATGGAAAGCTGAGGGGCTGGGGGAATTCCCATGGGCTGTTTTTTTCGCTGATCACCTGCCCTAATAAATATTGATTCGAGTGCATTTATGCCAATATTTGAGCTCGATCATGAGGCCAAATTGAAATATGGGCTCGCTGTGACGTGCGCCAAATGGTGGCATGTTTATTAAACTAATTAAACACTGTTGAAGTGTGACGTTGCAGTATGCACCTTCCAGACAGGATGAAGCTAATCGTGCCAGAAATTGACACAGTAAGTTCACATATGGAAATGCAGCTGTGAATGAAACTCATTATTTGATATGCGAACCTCGTTACATCAACCCATATTGACTTATAATTGGAGAGCAAGTTATTTTTGTGTACTTTTTTGAGAAATTTCGGAAATTCAGAATTGGAAAAGTCAGTTGGAAAGTCAAGGAAACGCAACAGATCAACCTACATTTAACACAAAAATAAAAAAATGTGGATGAAATTCATAATGAAACAGGGGGTCATGGAAGTAATGAAAGTTATGAAATGAAAGTAAGGTTATACCATAGAAGTCATGTAATTGCTATCAGAGTCATGGAAATGTCGTGAAATTTACATCAAGGTCGTGGAAAAGTCATGAAATTTACATCAAGGTCGTGGAAAAGTCATGAAACTTACATCAAGGTCGTGGAAAAGTCATGAAATTTACATCAAGGTCGTGGAAAAGTCATGAAATTTACATCAAATTCGTGGAAAAGTCATGAAATTTACAACAGGGTTGTGGAATTTTCTTCTTTTGATTAATTCACGAAATGCAAATTTGGGCTGAATTCTTCATTTGCCACCTATTTGTGCAAAAAATGTCGCCTACGGTGTGTTTTTGGCCAATAATCATGTCGCCACAGTGGATAATGTTTCTGAAAACAGCTATTTAGTCATATCATTAAACTTGAACGGTCCCATATTCTAACAGGCATGGAAAAAGTTTTGAAGTCATGGAAAATTCATGATTTTGGCAATACCTAATCCAGTATACCCTGTGAAACTATCAGTTTAAAAAACTAATTTAAATTCGTTGTTTCCGTATAGGAACACTAGTTCTATCACCTGTTTATTTATTGCACTATATGCAATAAATATAACAACCCTTACATCGGCACTTGTCTTGTTTTTTTAAAATTTTCAGTGGTCAGGGAAAAGTCAGTAAAGTTGAAATTTTCATCAACCCTGTAAAATCGTTTAAGGGTTATAGCCTGCATGTTATGTATACATGCATTTGGAACCCCTCACGATGTTTTGAGTTGTGAATTCCAATTTATGTAGTTAAAACTTGCCCAGAATCCCCGAAAAATCCTCCACCAAAATGGCGACCAAGGATGCCCAGATTCTCTGAAGGTTTATTTCTAGCTCGGTAGATGGCGCTGCGCTCGGTCGAGGGGCCCGCGAAAGGTATCACCTGGTCCTGGATTATTGCCATATTTCCGTCCCTTTGGCCCCCCAGCGCCCCCTATTCGGTTATCCCCTTATCCCCCTCGCTGGCAATTTCGCATCCATTCTTAATTTCTTAAGGGATGCAACGGCTCCACTCTATCAGATTAAGAGATAAGTGGACAATCAATAATTTCTCATTAAGCCGAGAGCTTTTCCTCCGCTAGCTCGCCAATTTGATCATGTCGCATCCGAATCGATATTTTTTCAAAACTTGATATCATATATATGTGGGTTTGAGCGAGAAGGGCCTTTTGTCGGACTAAGGCATGGCCCCGAATTCCTCGCTTATTATCATACATGGAAGCAATAATGGCCAACAATTTATTAAAGTTGCTGCTGGACGTTAACGGAACAACAACAACAACCGCTTGAGAAATTTAATCTAGCAACGAGCAATTATGGCGCATGAACTGCCCATAGGGGGCGCTGATGTCGCAAATTGCTAACCGCTATGAACGCTTATTGGTTGAGCATTTCTGCATCAGATGTCAGGTAGATAACGTCATATACATGTACATGTGTTGTCAGTCCAAGCATGGACAGAATTTGATGGGCATGCATATATTTTAGCCAGTTGTGATCTTGCCAGATCACAAAAGACACCTGACTGGTCAAACTACTGCAGCACGTGTATTGGCTTGTTTGGATGTGATCAAGCCAGATAGTCCATATCTGGTAAAGTATTGATTTGACATGTGAAGATGGTGGGCCCTAAATGATGCACATTATTAGTCATTAGAACACCAGATTGTATGAGCAAGAGCAGTATGGTCATATCAAGACATTTGAAAGCCAATGCTAAAGTTATACATGTACTTGTTTTCAGTCGTATGTTTCATGCATATGAGGAAACATACATGTATCTTGTCAGACTGCTGCAACTCGTGTATTGACTTGTTTCGACGTGCCTAAGTCCAAATACTCAATGTCTGTTCAAGTGTCGACTTGAGAAGATATGAACACGCGTAAATAGTAAGCCCTACATGTCGTATGACACGTTAGGTCGAAAACAATATATGAACAAGTCTTCATTTTGGCCATATCAAGTACATTTGACAACTAATGTTACAGCTAATTTGATGTGTTTTCAGTCGAATGTTTCACGAACATGACAAATGTTGCGGCCTGATCAGAGAATGAATTTTGTGTATGGTCAGCATAAGTGTACATGTTCTGAATGGCCATCCTTTTGTTCGTTATGACCACATAAAGTACTTATTACATAGCCAATGTTAGTTATACTTGTTCTCGGTTGAATGTTTCACAAAAAATGACAAATATTGAGTGATAAGGCGTGATCAGCGTAGCCATACAGTATATACTGTACATGGCCATACAAGGGACCATTTTCTGAGTGACCATCCTGTTTTAATCGATGCAAATACTGTAGTTCTGCAAAGTAAATGTACATGTACATGTAAAACTGGCTTTACTCGCCCATGGCGCTAATCGGAGTTTTGGTGCAACCCGCCATAAAATTTGATTAAATCTCCCTGGTTTGGGTAAATGTAAAGGGAAATAAAAATTGAGTGCCATTTTACTGACTAATCAAATGTAAAAGACTGCTAGCTTTTCCAGTTTTTCTCCGATTTAATCAAAAGTCCGCCTGCATGTATCGAGTGAAGTTCACTTTGCTTTTAGAGCTAATTAACTTTTATTATTAGACATGTATTTTTAATTAGCCAGCGTAATTAATCAGCCCTATGATTTAAATAAACAATGAATCTTAATCAAGCGTTCGGCTGATTTAGCGCGAGGGATGCTGGTCTCGTATCGGCTACACCTTTGCTGAGGACGCCATCTAGGGGCAAACAAATCGTCAGTTGTGTAAATGCACTTTTTCCGTACATTTAAATTGTTTCTTAATTCATAATTTTATTTAATATACGCACTTCATCCTGCATCTACATTTGATTTCCGGTTGATATACAGGGTGGGATACTAATCTCATTTCGGCGATCCCTTACATTTCCTGAGGGCGTCATCTAGGGGCAAACAAATCGTTAATTGTGCAAATGCACTTTATCAATACATTTAAAATGTTTCTTACTTTCTAGTTGAAGTTAATATGCTGAGCATGCCTGGTCTTTGATGCGATACACTTCATCCTACACGTACGTTTGATTTCCGGTTGATATACAGGGTGTAAAGCGGTGCTGTTTGGATATGCAGTAATCGTTTTCCGCTTTGCAGCCGTTTACAGCGCCATCAATTGAGCGACTAATGGTCTGGGTTGGGGGCCAGGGGTGGGTGACGGGGGGTCGAAAACAAAGTTTTTGATATAAGAAAGTGTTAAGATTGACAGTCATCATTCATAAAAGTGATGTATGGCCCTGCAGGGTGACTAAGCAAATGCTCGAACAATGGAGTAGAAAATGTTGCGTGTAATTATCAGACAGGATAGAGACAAGTGCCACCTATTTCGCGATTGTGTAATCTTTTATGGCCTATTGGCAGCTGAGGGGATATTGAAATTGGGGGCTGGATAAAAAAGAAATAAAAAAATTGATTTTTTTTTATTTTCGGGGCACCCCCCTCCCATAAAACCACCCTCGCGTAAACGCGGAGAAAACAAAAAAGCAACAAAGGAATTATTCTAATATATAATAAATACAAAATGCAATCATTGACAGACGCACAACGGCGTTATGATGAATTAAGGCGCTTCAACCAGTTGCCTATTGAAGCCTCCAAATGGAAATTTTGATTGGATTTTTGATGATTTATCGCCATAAGATGCGGTGATTGGCAGCGGTACCTGCTTTTGAAAGGGGTGAACGAGTCGTCGGGGGGGGGGGCGCTGACCCCTGACCCCCGTCGGACGGCCTCGAAATCGGTCAGTCTCCCCCAGGAAGGGTCAATCGTGACCAATGGCGTGGGTGTCCCGTGTTCGACCTGTCCAAAAGCACATGCAGAGATAACGACCTCTTCCGGGTGGGCTAGGTCGGGTGTCGTAGATGGCGACCTTTGACCCTTGACCCGACGCATTTTGTCACGCTTGCGGGCTGGTGCGGTATGCATGATGGAAATGACCTCGGGAGTGTCGCTGAAGTGACTTACCGTTCTGAAAAAAAGAAATTTGGGAAATGATTTGAGAAATGATGCATTCTGGGAGGGCAATGGAGAATTTTGAGAAACAAAATGAACTTTAGGGGAAAGTTTTGGTCGTTGATGAAACTTGGGCTTTCTTGACAGACCTTTGAAGCACATGGTGAGGTTTCACCAAATTCGCTGGTGTTTTTGAAAATGTGCATACGTTGGAAAAAGTGTATAGAAAACCATTGAACTGTTAAGAAAGTAATTGAAAGTTTAGAAAATGTTTAATGTAACAGTTAACAATGTGAGGAAACGGTGAATTTCTTCAAGGTTATGTGAAAATGGAAATAGGAATATTTGTTCAGTATTTCTTCAAATTTGGAAAGACGTGTGTTAATGTAATTGGAGTTTCCCTAGCTTTGGAAAAACGGAATTTCATGTACATGTATATCCAAATTTAAAAATGCAGTTTATTGAAAACATTTTTATTCCATTTTCCATTACATTTGAAGAAATGCTACAAACTTATAAGGACGAAGTCAGGGCTACCCCAGCTACAAAAAGCTTGACATTATCAGGGAAATTTTAAGGCATGTATGGGGAAAAATCAGGTAAATACTGTATAACATAATTATCAATACATACATATATTTTAACATAACTTGTCATTAGTTAAAACAAAAATGAAGTAATCCAAATCTGCTGTTTCCTTTTGATTTTTTCTTCTATTTCCTATTTGTCTCCCATTGACTTTTCAGTGGTCAAGGTGGTCAGGGAAATGTTTCGAAACAGGAAAGTTGCACTTTCAGGGTTTCCACGACCTGGAAAAAACCTAGAAAGTCGGGGAAGATATAAAATTTTTCCTGGAATTTTTATGATTAAAATTATACTGACAAAAATATGCCTATAAACTTGTTAAATCATGATTTGAAAAGTTAGCCTACTCTTCCAACTAAGTGTTTATTAAAGTTACAAATGATTACGTTTCAATTTTTTAACATTTTACTAGAAATAAATATCTTTGCAAAGTAAAAATAAAGTATAGTAATGAAATGTTGATTTTCCGTGGTCCTGGAAACATTTAAAAATGACCTGGAAAAACCTGGAAAGTCAGGGAATTTCGTTCTCAAAAAAAATGTGGGAACCCTGACTTTCCATCCTATTTTACAAATCATGATTACAAATGTATGATGCATGAAGCTTAAATCTCACAAAATGGCTTCCCCCAGCTATCTGCTTCAAACGACCACAAATCCATAACCACACGAATGCACAAGGTGGTCAGGGAAATTTGTTTCAAAACTGGAAATGTGAGGGATGTTGAAAATCGCATTTAAACTAATTTACACAAATGACAATGTGACAATGCAGTAGTGTAGAGTGCAAGAAGTTTAACTCTCAATGCACAAAATGGCTTCCAACAGCGATCTGCTAACTTCAAGTTACTACAAAATCGTAAACCACACGAAAACTCGACACATTTTTAGTCAGCTCGTAAAATATTTCGACCTTTTTTCCTTGGCCCATGCAGCCGTACGCGTCGTTTCGCCATTTTGCGTTGGCGCATGATTTTTTTCCTCGCGAAAACGAGATAAAAGCACTCGGATTGAATTCAATTATTGAATGATGACGTCACGAGCGTGATAATGAGCAAGGAGCAGAGGAGAAAGTGGGGGTGGAAGAACAAAGAAAAATGGACAAAAAATAGGCCATCTTCGGTGGGAAAATGGCGGCTTAAGGGGGCGCTAGCGCGCAATTAGGGCGGCGGGGAATCAACAGATGGCGCTTTTTGCCGAATTCTGAAAATCATGGCCCGAAAAAGCAACATTTTCCCAGTTTCTTCTCTTTGCACTTTCGATTGAGGGCAGCCGAAAAACAACGGTTCGTTAGGTACCACGAAATAAAATAGGTAAAAAAACACAGAAAAAATCCGACCTAGAAGAAGTGTGTGTCTAACATCGTGCTAGGAGTTCATGGGCCAATGCACAATCATGAATAAAAAAGGGGAGGGGGAGCGGGTCTGGAACTCGGGTCGGCCTGATTTGATGCTTGTTTAAAATTCAGAGAAACGCTAAGGAAAAAAAGCAGCCAGGAGATAACTACGGCTGGGGATCCCCCAGTGGGGGGCGCTGCTCCCACATAATCTGTTAACTTCATTTAGGACCTCCAGGCTAGCGTGCAATCAAAGATTTTCAAGGGACCCTACCAGGGGTGGGGACTGGGAGTCGTCAATTTGGGAGCGGATTCGAAGGACTCTTGATGAGTGCTCTAAGGCCTTTCACGCGTAAGAATAGCACGCGGGGGGACCTAAGGCGGGAAAAAAATTTGGAAAAACGACCGAATTAAGGACCTTCCACCCCCTGGCGCCGCCTTTGAACTCCGCCCCCACAGCGCCATCTGGAAGCGAACCAAGCGGTAAATTGGGCGACGGGGGCTGACAAAGGAACGGGCCAAGATGGAGGTTCTAGCATCTCACTTATGCAAGATGTGAGGCAAGACGTTTGACACACCCTGTATGACGACTTAACGTTTGGCACACCCTGTATGGCGACTTTACGTTTGGCACACCCTGTATGGCGACTTTACGTTTGACACACTCTGTATCACGATTTCACGTTTGGCACACCCT